>JAODUK010002961.1:22886-34687 GCA_027564635.1 Typhlichthys eigenmanni | reverse complement strand
ATATACTGTATATACACATTTACACATATGGTTACAGATTGTATAGAAACTGTATTTACTGAACATCTTTTGTTTTTCTATTTCTTTTACAGGTTTGCGTTTGAATGTCAGTGATGTCACTGCACGGCTAGGATTGGTCCGTACGAATTTCCACAATGTCAGCCGCCTCCTCTCTCATCCAGTCAGTGTGCTGCACAGTCTTTCTAATGGTAAGTGATCCCATTCAGATTCAAGGGGTCAAGAAAACCCTTCCCGACACAAGCAAATGCACTGGAAGGCTGCTTCCGCAGTGTGATTGAAGTAATGTAGCGGTACAGCTAGCCCGCTAGCCTGCTAGCCTAGCAGTACACGTAGAAGCGGAGCAGTGGTTGACGTTCTAATTGGTCGATAGGCTCAAGTCTAGAGCTTGATGATGCTCGGCAGGCGACCGCAGAGGCTAAGTCTAGCCTGCAGGGAGCGCTAGACAAGCTGGAGAAGCTCAGCGCTCGACTGGAGCGCTCTTCTTCGGTGGTGGGCCAGGCCAACAAGACTGTGAAGAACACCAACAACCTGGTCCAGGGCTCTCACCAGACTGGTATGTGTAAACATGCGCGTGCGTGCATGTGCACGCACACACACACATACGCACATACACATACGCACACACACATATATACACTTTTAATTTCTGTTAGCACAACAATAATTCCTAAGCATCAGGAAAACCAACTTGGAGTTTAGAGATCTACTGTGGTAACTGATCTCTGCCTCACTGCGATGTATAGTCTCACAGAGCCAGCCTTTACATACGTCTGGCTTTACGTATATGCAAGCGGTGGCTAACTGGGTGTACTTGACAAGCGGGGTATTTTGATTGACATGCAGGACAACCATCTACGTAACTCAATGACCAAGCTGGATGTTAAACTTGCAATGAGGAATTTGTTGGAAAACTAAACAACAGGACTCTGGCTATTAACAGGTCTTGTAAATCTGTAGAATTTGTAGGCTATGTTTAGGCTACGTGCTTAAAATAAATGTTTAATGTTACAATTGTAAATTGAACAGTGCACTAGTGTCACACCGGAAATTGAAGATACATACTTGTGAGTGACAATGCTAGCAGCTAATGGAAATCGACAGTATTACTTCCCGAAAGTCTGAGTGTCCTGTGTCAAGCTTACAGGGGTATACATCAGAAGTTCAGCACAAAGTTGCCTATGTGACGCAGTGCTAATGGCCGGAATAAGAGGCTGAGACTATGCTATGTGTAACTATAGCAAATAAAATGAACAAAGTGTTCACTTCATGGCCAGAAGGGCCGCTAAAGGGCCATGGGTGCCAATATTCGTGTCTCCTGCTTTCTCTGACCCAGCTAACGAGGTGCAACGTAAGCTGGAGGAGGCAGAGCAGCGTACCAAGCGCTTGATGGACAGGATGAAGCCGCTAAGCATTCTGGGAGAAACCCTGGCACGAAACTTGTCAGACATCAGAGAGCTGATAAACCAGGCCAGAAGACAGGCGGCATCGGTGCACACACACACACACACACACACACACAGTAAAAATTACATGATGTTTTCATGTATTTCTATGTGCTATTGCTATAACGTTTGCTTGATGCTCTGATGCCTGTGTTTCTCAGATCAGAGTTGCGGTGCAGGCAGATCAGGACTGTGTGCGAGCCTACAGACCTGAGATCAGCTCCACTAATTTCAACACCCTCAGTCTGACCTTCAGAACCAAGCAACGTGATAACCTGCTCTTCTATATGGGCAGCACACACACGGTACACACACGCACACACGCACGCACGCACACACGCACACACACACATCAAATCCAAGACCATCTTAGACAACCCTCCTAGCTGCTGAGACTAACCCTGGTCTCTGTACCTGCAGGTGGACTACATGGCTGTCCAGATGCATGGTGGGAAGGTTTCTCTTCTGTGGGATGTGGGATCAGGAGAGGGGAGGCTAGAATTCCCTCACCTGGAACTGATCAATAACAAGTGGACACGCATCAATGCCACACGGTAGGCTAACATGATGATAGCATAACGCTTACAAGGCTTTTGAATGCCTACCTATACCTAGTATGCAATATTGTACTACTATTCAGTAGTATGTGGTAAGATATGCACTAATATGCAGTACTATGTGATAGAGATATTATGTACTAATAGCAAAGTCATTATAGGCTCGCCATTCGGTAGCCATCTTTGAACTTCTTGAACATTTATTTAGTAAGAACTCAATGGCATTAATAGGGAGAGAGCTGGAACCGCTCCGATCGCAAGTCAAATCTGATAAAAACATCTTAAAATATCTTAAAAACATCTTAAAACATCTTAAAAAGCAGGTTTCTCCAGTTTAAAATTGCACTATGCATGCACAAGATTTCATGACACCGACTTCATTAACGGCCGTTGCCGGCTAAAAGAATAACAAACTTAGAAATACACAACAGAAATGTAGAACCAGCTTGCTATACTGTACAGCCTTGCTAACACAATGGCTATACGTTTCTAGCATTAATAACATACAAAAACGATTTATTTTCATCGGATATCACTTAATTACACTGTCACACTATCAGCATGCTTATTAAACAGACATAGAGACTGACAATGTACCTACAAAATATCTGAATTTTTGCTGTCTGTTGCCTACAGCAGGTCGTCTGAAATGTATCATCTGATCATTGGGGGTAATCTAACTAACTAAATAACTAACTAACTAACTAACTAACTCCTAATCTCATTCATTCATAAGATGGCCTTCTTCAATAAACATTGTCAGTACATTAACAACCCAATAACACGTAGATATGCGAGCCATGTTTGTCTGCTTTTATTGGGTGTGCCTATGGATTAATGGGTTGTGTGGGCGTTCATTTTTCACCTTGCCGGCCAGCAAGATTTTACTGAAATAAGGACGTAATGTTTTTACACATTCACATTAATTAATTATACAAACTCTACTTTTAACAATATAGGTAGGCAGCTGGCAGCTGCTGTGTGCATTTGTAATATATGATCCACCTCTTCCACGCTTGTTCAAACAGTCCACCACTATTTGAAACTGTCGCAAAACCTCAACTGAGCGCCTTTGTTCTGTCACATTTGGAGTTTCAGATTTCTCCGATAGAGCTCCATTCAAAATTCTCTAGGTGGCATTTCTCCTCTATATAATGTCTCTGCTAATAGTCAGTACTATGTGGTATAGATAGTATGTACTAATAATTGTGTGCTTTGTTCTCCACAGGTTCGGTGCCCAGGCATCTCTATCTGTCCATCAGCTGCATTCTTCTCCGTTGCCCACGGTGACAGCCACATCGCCAGGCCAGGCCCGCATTCTGGAGGTCCACAACGACACTCTCATCTACCTAGGAGGGCTGGGACAACACACCGTGGTAACACACACACACACACTGAAAAGTATTTTAAATGTCCCATAAACATATTAATGTGTGTGCCCTAACTGTGTGTGTGCGTGTGCATGTGTTAAGACACCCTCTGCGGTCACAGTCAGGGACTTCCAGGGCTGCATCGGCGAAGCCTCTCTCAACGAGAAAAACATCGGCCTGTGGAACTACCGACATCGAGAAGGGGGATGTAAGGGCTGTTTTACCAGGTAACACACACACACACACAATAACCCCATCAAACACACATTTGAACCGACACAGATAAAACAGATACAGGAAAATGTTTTGGGGCCCCCTCTGGTCACAAGATGCAACTGTGTTTCGCTGTCTTATTGTTTACTTTCAGCCATAAAAACTATTCATATAGTATATATATTCATATTTGACCATATAAGAGATAGAGTGTCAACGTGTGTGTAGTCCCCAGCTAGAGGAGACATCCTTCTACTTTGAGGGCTCTGGGTATTCAGTTCTCCACAAGCCTCTACGAGCCACGTCCACATCCATCGTCCTACTCTTCAAGACGCTGTCGCCCAACGGCCTACTGCTCTACCTGGCCTCCAACGGAACGGTACACACATGCACGTGCACGCGCACGCACACATGCACGCACGCACGCACACACTGGCGATGCACCGATCTGTTTGGCTTTAGCAGATACAAATGTCGATTTTCAGTCCGCAAAATCGACCGATACTTTTTGCTTTGTTTAATTATTTTTTTAATTAATTAATTAAATAATTTAAGATACATTTTTAATCCAGGTAAACACATTAATTCAAGAAATCACTAAATTGAGAAAAATCTGACTACCACCAATCTCGTATTTTAAGTGTAATTTGGTAAATTCTGATCTCCTACCGATCGATCAGACCCACTCACTTTCACTAACCCTCTGTTCCTCCCACAGAGAGACTTCATGTCCATGGAGTTGGTAGAGGGTCGAGTCCGCCTGACCTTTGACCTAGGCTCGGGATCTCTGGTGATGATGTCCAACAGGAGCTACAACACTGGAGTGTGGAACAAGATCACCTTACAACGCAGCAAGCGCAAAGGTACCACAGTACTACCACTGTACCATAGTACAAGTACTATTAACTTAGAGCACAACAAAGGTACCACAGTACTACCACTGTACCATAGTACAAGTACTATTAACTTAGAGTACAACAGACAAAGGTACCATAGTACTACCACTGTACCATAGTACAAGTACTATTAACTTAGAGCACAACAGACAAAGGTACCATAGTACTACCACTGTACCATAGTACAAGTACTATTAACTTAGAGCACAACAGTGAAAGGTACTATAGTACTACCACTGTACCATAGTACAAGTACTATTAACTTAGAGCACAACAGTCAAAGGTACTATAGTACTACCACTGTATTGTAGAATAAATGTACAGCACAGCAATAATGTAATACACAATAATACCATATATGTGTGTCTAGGTTATTTATCCATCATGGCTGCTGACCAATCGTCCGACAAGGAGGTTTTGGAGGCGGAGTCTCTAGGCTCCTCCTCTGACCTCAACCGCTCTGATCTGGATCCCATCTACATCGGCGGACTTCCTGCCTCTCGACCAATCAGGTGGGAGTTTGATAATCGTCACTCCATTGAGCATTTCAAAATATAATTTAAGATGATCTATGTTATATCTAAAAATGTAAATATAATATAAAAACGAACCCTCCCTCCAGGCGTCAGGTTTCTTCACGTTCGTACGTTGGGTGTATGAAGAATGTTGAGATTGCACGATCTAACTTTGATCTTCTACGGGAAGCATACGGCGTCAAAAAGGGATGCATAGTGGAGGTGAGATTGCACTCACACACACACGTACACGCACATGCACACACACATACATGCGCACACACATACATGCACACGCACACCAGCCATCTTTCAGGCAGTATATTGTGGATTTAAATCGAACTGTCTGTCTGTCTGTCTGTGGGTTGCAGGCTGTCAGGAGTGTGTCTGTCTTACGCGGCGGGTTCGCCCAGCTGCCTCCTATCTCTCTGAGCCGCCAGGGGTCGCTGTTGCTCTCCTTCTCTACCAGGAACCACTCTGGGGTACTGTTGGCTGCTTTCAACAAGGACCCAGCCCGCGCCCGCAGACAGGACTACCAGGTGAAGCGTGTGATAGACAGGAGAACAGGCGGACCACGCCCCAATGTGGTCTGAGCAGGATCTCTTCTAGGAGGTCTACATCTGTTAAATGTGTGTGCGTGTGTGTGTGTGTGTGCAGTCCTTCCTGGTTGTCCAGTTGGTTTCTGGACGCATAGAGGCAGAGATGCGATTACCCGACGGGACCAATCACAGGGTGGGGGTGGAGCCACGCAGCAGCCTGCTCTCCGATGGAGCGGAGCACTCCGTCATTGTCAGCATCAACGCCTCGTACGTTCCCATGGAAACCACTCTCGTATCGTCACCCCGTTAAATACGTGTCTAATTCTCTCTCTCTCTCTTTCTCTGTCTCTATCAGAACTTTGTCACTCCACGTGGACGAGGACCATATAGACTCAACCCCCCTTTCGTCGGCCAGAGTTGTCCCTCTCTCTCTTTCCTCCGTGTTCATTGGCGGGATACCAGCGGAGGAGGCATCGCGTCTGCCAATGAGAATTAAGAATAATGCTAGATCGTTTAGAGGCTGCATCCAAAACCTGGCTGTTAACAGAGAGTAAGACACACACACACACATGCACACGCACATGCACACGCACATGCATGCCTCTTTAGTAAAGCGCTAACACCTCGTGCTCCTCTGCAGGCTGCTTGACCTATCAGGATCCTTGAGGTATGAGGGGGTGGAGCTAGACAGCTGCCTATTGGAGGAGAGAGATAGTGGGGCAGTGCTTCCTGATGACCAAGAAGTAGAGCCCACATCTGACCCCGCCCACACAGCTGTGACTCCGCCCACTGAGTTTAGACCCCCCACACCTGGAACCCAGATGGTAACACACACACACACACACACACACACAAACAAACAATGAAACATGTTTTACAGTGGATAGCTAATCCTTCATAATAGATAAATAGTAAATACATCTAAATAACATCTGTTCCTCCAGTGTGTATCGGAGGCAGAGCCAACATTCCTTCCTTCTGCCAGTCAGTTTGGTTTGGCCAAGCACAGTCACATGACATTCACCTTCAACGCCAACACTGTCCGCAAGAGGTGAAACGCACACAGGACCACACACCATGTTACCAGTGTCACTGTTATCACTATTGGGATGATCTGTGACATTCTCTGTCTCCTGCAGTTTCACAGTGAAGTTGTCGGTGCGTACCCATGCTGAGAATGGTTTGCTCTTCTTCATGGCCAACGCCAACCAAATGGACTACGCCATTCTGCAGGTTGTGGGGGGGAAGCTGGTGTTTTCTGTTGATTTGGGCAAAGGCCCCTCCTCTGCTAGCTCCGCCCACCCCATCAACGACGGAAAGTGGCACAAAGTGAGTCTCTCTCACACACACAAACACACACACACGCAAGAAAAGGTTTTGCCCGCAGTTTATGCGTGGATGACTCAAATCTCTTTCTATGTCTTCTGGAATACTGGTTACATTTCTTTTTCTGACATAATAATCTCTCTCTCTCTCACAGGTGCGTGCAGAGCTGTCTAAGCACTCTGTGTCTCTCTGGTTGGACGGTGCGTCTTCGGGCCCTCAGCCTGTCAGAGGAAACCAGTTGGACGTGGAAGATGTCTTCTATCTGGGAGGACGACCCCACACACTCGCTGCTAGAAAGGCTGCCAATGTAGGCCCCCCCCCCCCCCACACACACACACACACACACACAGCACAAATACACACACTAAGCTCTCCCTCTCTCTCTCAGGTGAGCAGCAGTCTTCCAGGCTGTCTCCAAGCTGTCAGTCTGAACTCAGTCAAGTTGAATTTGTCTCGCCCTGCCTCCCAACATAATACTTCTTCCTGTTTCACAAACACACAACCAGGAAGCTATTTTAATGGCTCCGGACACGCCGCCTTTTGTAAGTAACCTAAGCTTTAAATACATTCTGGTGAATTACCATCACAAACAGTAAGACTATCTGTTTTTGGTCTCACTAAACAATTTGCCTTGTGACATTGTGTGTGTGTGTGTGTGTGTGTTTGTGTAGTGCGCGACGGCTACAAGGTTGGGTCCGACATGTCAATATCTCTGGAGTTCCGGACGGACCAATCAGAGGCGGTCTTATTGGGCATCAGCAGTGCCAAGGTCGATGCCATTGGACTAGAGATCATTAACAGACAGGTGGGTGTATCCTGTAATGATTGTTAACGTATATGGCTCTCTAAATGGTTTTACCATTACTGTCAGAGACGTCAGTAATTATACAAAACATACAAAATGCAACAATAAATAACTTATAACTTAAATTATTTGCATTATCTTGTATTACATTATACAAGAATATAAAATATGTGTATACAGTGTGCTAGAATAGAAACAGTATATAATGTACTAAATATAATCAATATGTATATCTCCATAGTGTTTATTCAACCACTCATCACCCCTAGGTGGTGTTTAACATTAATAACGGGGCAGGCCGTGTAGCTGTGGTGTGTGTTGGCGTGCGCGTGTGTGATGGACGCTGGCATCAGCTTACGGCCATGAAGAGTAAACACACTCTCAGTGTAACCGTGGATGGGCAGACCAACTCCGTTCCAAACCCTTACCCACAATCCACCTCTGCTGAGACCAACAACCCTGTCTACTTGGGAGGATTTCCTGGTAGGAGACCCACACACATACAGAGCATAATAGTATACATTATGTAAACACAAGGGACATCTTTAATATTCTCTCTCTCTCTCTCTCCAGACAAAGTGAAACAGAATAGTCTCTCGACCAGCTCGGTGTTCAGAGGCTGCATGAGGAATGTGAAGCTTGTGAAAGGTCACATGACTGAAGTACTGCAGCTAAGCTCCGCCTTCTTCCTGTCTGGGGTCACACCCAACACCTGTCCCACTGCCTAGCAACCGCCAGGCTCCTCTCTATTGGTCCAGACAACTGTAGTGTTTTAATGAATCTGAAGTCTGATATAATTATATTTTTAAAGTTCCTGTTATGTCAAGCACTACAGAGGTAGAAAGTTCTGTTAATCGCACACACGCACGCGCACGCACATACGCTGCAGTAAAGTCAGGGTCAAACAGGTGTGTGTATATTTGTATTTGTAGGTTTAAATTCATACAACATAAATAAAATGTTTACATACATAATTTGTCTTGTCATGATGCAACACTGAAGTCCAAACCAGTTTAACCCAGTATAAACCAGTTAACCAGGTCTAACCCAGGCGGTGAGACATGCGAGGAGATTGCCTCTGTGTGCTTCACAACAACAACAACAATATGATAAGCAGTGTCTCTATTTACATAATCAACTGAAGCTCTCATGCTGAACAAACGAGCTTCAAACACTTTTAGAAAAAGACCAGTTTGATGGAGGTCAGAGGTCACAAGTGGGTGGAGCTTTACGTCAACAAGGTTTTTTTTCTTTTAATTAAGCGACTCAGCCGAGCAAAAGAAACATCTTGATCTCAGAGTCCAACAGGGAGGAATTCTAGAACATCAATAACCCATCAATTACAGCAATACACATCTACTGATGAGGGAGCCCAGAGCATTCTGGGAGAACAGTGTGTTGACGTCTGTGTTGGGGATAGATGCAACTTTTTCACCGAGGGAGGAACTTTTTGGTTTTCCACCTGGACAGCTAAACGGAACAACACAACAAAAAACAAAAGCCTTGGGTCTGCCCAGAAGCTTAATATGGTGTCTACTGAAGCTTCCTCTGAATACAGGAAGTTCTAATGAAGTCAACATTGGCATCCAATACAGAAGGCAGCAAAAACAATGTATTTGAAGGTGCTGTAATGTGGCTAAAATTGAAGGCAACATCAATGTGTAGGATATCCCACAATACAAGTATTTATAGTGCTATAATACATTTGGCAAACAAATAAAATGTGTTAGGAATGTTTTGGTGATGAATATTGGTATGTTGCATGTATTTGTGTGAGGTTGATAAACAGTAAACACTTAAATATGAGGACAGGTCTTCTGTTCAGGGCAAACCCACTGGCTTCAGCATCCTACGTGTTTGCTGTGTGGTTTCTGACACAACATCTCTGAGGTAACCATGACGGATTCCCCTCACTCTTTTTTGCCTAAACCTCCATGCTCCAGGGTCGTTCCTGGAGCTCGGTGGAAAATGGCCGTGTGTAAAGTGTGTGTTTGTGTTCCATTGTAGCGGTCATCTGTCCAGAGTCACGACACGGCAGTGCAAAAATATGTTATATTTCCTTCTCCTTATAGGAGTGTTTGAGACTAGGTAGAGTTTAAATATTCCAGGGCAACTTCATAGCAGAACTTGTATTGTTCCTGCAGAGAGAAACAAAACGCTGACTTTAGTGAAAGGAAAGTAATGCCACGATTTGAGTGCAAAATGTGTCAATTATATTTTACAAATTTTCCACGGATGTATTTTGTGACCCAGTTAACCCAGTAATCCACACCCTTGACTGGTGTTATGGAACATGTGTGTGTGAGTGTGTGTGTGTCTCACCAGTAGGTCCACCATGTTGGGCTTGTTGTTGCGGAGTGTTTTGACGGCGTGAAACACATCGACAGCTCTTTGCTGCCTTAGCATTTCACAAACGATACTGATGGCGCAGAACGCTCCGCTGCGCCCTCCCCCGTTCCTGAGCAGGGAGGAAGAGCAGCGTGTAGTACAGTAAGTCACCACTAGATGGCAGAAAAGGTTCAATTGTCAAACGGTGTATATGTTTCTCTGCGTGGTCACTTTTCTATGTGTGTGTGTGTGTGTGTGGACAGAGGCAGTGTATAAGTCCAAAACACTATGTTTGTGTATGCGTGTGTGCCTGTGTGTGTGTGTGCGTGTGTGTGTGTGTGTGCGAGTGTGAGAGACGTACAGACAGTGCACCACGGTGCGCCCCTCCCCTCCATCGTACTCCTCCTGCCATTTCTCCACCTGGTCGATGAGTTTGAGGAAGGAGCGCTTGGTTGTGGGTGTATCCCGGTAAGGCGGCCAGCCCAGGAACTGAAACTGCTGCACCATGCGATAACCGTCCTGCGGCTGGTGAATCACACCCACCCGGGACAGGAGGGGTTTTAAATCAAACACATCTAAAGTCAGACCATACCCTAAACAGCATGGTCTTTAAAGTCAACTTTATGCTAAGCGGCTTGAACATACCCAAGGTTTTACAACTCAAATACAATAAGTCATCAAATCAGAGTGTGTGTGTGTGCATACCCTAGCAGTGTTGTAGATCCTGAACAGACGACTAATGATGTCTTCTTCCAGGTCTGCAGACACAAATTCTACCTGTAGGGGGCCGTGAGGGTGGACCCCATCCTCAGGCCAGTACTGTGGACAGAGCTGTCTCACACACACACACACACACACACACACACACACACACACACACACACTAGATGTCAGAGTAGAGCACTAGATCTCAGACCGACGAAAACACATTTTTTGTGTCCCCCCCTCCTCATACACACATGCCCGCGCACACACACACACACACACTCTCTAACAAGGACGCGCGACCAGCCTGGCTATGAAAACAAAGAACCCCCCGTATCACAACACACAGAGTGTGTGATGTCATTCTCTGCACAGGACAGACTATATATTTACATAGAAAATAGTTGTTTTTTATTCATGTTGACAATATCGCATTGAACACCTTTAAATACAACAAACCAACACAAAATCCTGCCCGTTTGTGTAAATGTGTACCTGTGCAGGGTCCAGGTCGTTCAGCATTACAATGGAGGTACAGTTATAATCCAAAACCAGACGCCAGAAATCTTTCACTGTGTTTGGCAAAGGATGCTGGGTAACGATGAATGCTGACGGCTGCTTGTAGCTCTGCAGGAAGAAACAGGGGCATTTTATTTTCAAAAGGAAGGTTAGGTCACACCCACACAGTGAAAACATAACCATATGGTTAATCAACAACACATTATGAAAGCTAGAACTTTGCACATTCCAGTATATTGTATTGAAGCACTTGAACCACCCCCTAGAGGATGTAAGTGGTAATGTAAGCAATAACTTCCAAATATGGCGGAATGCTATACTATAAAAATGTACTATTAGTGTATGGACAACTATACTATCAGTATGTACTATTGGTGTATGGATAACTATAATATCAGTATGTACTAAATATGGATAACTATACTATCAGTATGTACTATTAGTGTATGGACAACTATACTAACAGTATGTACTATTAGTGTATGGACAACTATAATATCAGTATGTACTAAATATGGATAACTATACTATCAGTATGTACTATTAGTGTATGGACAACTATACT
>JAODUK010002961.1:0-22786 GCA_027564635.1 Typhlichthys eigenmanni | reverse complement strand
TTAGTGTATGGACAACTATAATATCAGTATGTACTAAATATGGATAACTATACTATCAGTATGTACTATTAGTGTATTGACAACTATACTATCAGTATATACTATTAGTGTATGGACAACACCACTTATACTCATATTTTGCCTATCCTTACTAAACAACATACTACTCTGCAATTAGCAAGTCAAATGGAAAGTGAAATTGGTATCATTATTGTCAAACCACAATGCGCCAGGAATGGGTGCCATGACATCCCACACATTTATTTAGAGGGACGACATCTGATATTATAGCTTTAATGGACATAAATGGTCAGGCAATAAGCTGCCGATGTCAATATTTGAAATCCTGTCATCCCCTGGCTCCACTAAGGTCATGTGGATAGCTAGCCAGCTACACACACTCACACATAGAAAGAAACATACAAAAAATAAACAGCGTTGTTATAGAAACCAAAAATATCCATAATATTAGCAGATGTGTCTATTTGTGCTTGAGGTTTTGTTGCAGTGTGTGTGTGTGTGTGTGTGTGTGTGTGCGTGTGTGTGTGTGTGTTTAACCAACGTTTTTCTAAACCCACTAGTCACCCACAGACATGTGGTATAATGAACACTTTCTCTGTGAAAACAATTGACAGCTCAGCATTTTCCACAGACAGTCGGACAGTACAAAAATAAAAGTATATATCAAACTCCATAAATGCTATAACAAATATGACATGCTATATATTGCATGCTATTCATACAACTGTATGTGCATGTATTCTATACATTCCTGAGAGCAGCATTGATGAAGTAAAAACTCTCTCCACCTATAGCCATGGTACAATGTGTGTGTATGTGTGTGCGCGCACGTGTGTGTATGCGTGTGTGTGTGTGTACGCATGTGCGTGCATGTGTTTCATGAAGTTCACTCCTCTTCTACAGTGACAGTACGGTACAATATGTGTGTGTGTGTGCTTGCCTCTGTCTGCGTGTGCGTGTGTGTGTGTGCGTGCGTGCGCGTGGTAGCCGTACATCCATCAGCGCAGCATTGATGTAGTTGGAGCTCTCTCCGTCTATGGTGATGAGGAAAGGCAGGCAGCGGTCTGGTGGCAGGACGTCCATGCAGCGGTTCTTCTCATGGTTCCTGGGCAACAGGGCGATACTACAGTCCTCCACACGCAGTGTAGGGGTCACCATGTTCAACGTCTGACCACACACACACACACACAACAGTTAAAAAACGTTCCACGTTTATATATCTTTTGGGACACGTCTGTCTGACATTACAGCAACGAATAAGTGACATGCTGACAGTCAAAGCAGTGCAGTATGCAGTATGACTCCTTTTAAAAAACACTTGTAGTTGCGTCTTGTGACCACAAGGTTACCGCAACTTTTGGGCCATAATACATATTTAATCTTATAGAAGAGTGCTTAAAGTGTTCAGATTACCCTGAACTCCTCCTTAATTTGACTGGAGTTGGTCTGAGGGTCCAATCTGTTCATCTCGTAGTACACCGACCGCAGCTGATTGGCCGGAATCATGGTGTCACCACAAAGACACGCCTCCAAGATGGCGTCATGGATGAAGACGTACTGCTCCTGGAAGGGACAGAGGCAAAAGATTAGCCGGAAGAAATGCCAATTACACAAATACACACACATGACTGCACACACGCACACACACACACACACACACACACACACACACACATATACACACACACACACACACAGGAAACAGCTATAGAGCTAATGTTTATATTTGGCAAAAGATAAAATGATTAATATGATAAGATCGCCTGTATTGATCCCAGAGGGGAAATTCAATAAAAACGGGCAGTAATAGTAAATCCAAGAATTGCACAAAAAGTATGTGCACGCGCACACACACACACACGCACACACGCACACACACACACAGGGAAGGAATACTGACTGTAGAATACTGTAATGTGACATTACATGTACTATCCATAGATTCTGTAGCTGGATGCTTGCATGTTTTTCCCAGACTGCTCTGTGTGTGTCTGTTGACATACATGATTTATGAATCATTTCAGCCATGTTTGGTTTCATCAGAGGAGAGGATAGGATAGGATAGGAGAGGAGAGGAGTGGAGGGGAGAGGATGGGAGAGGAGGGGTGAGGAGAGGATGGGAGAGGAGGGGAGAGGAGAGGAGGGGAGGGGAGGGATGAGGAGAGGAGAGGAGACACCAAGGTGGAAGGAGAAGCAGAGTAAAGTGAGTGGTGGCAGATGTATGGAGAGAAAGGTGTCTTGTCTTGTAACAGTACAGAGTGTGATGACTAATAACATCATCATCTGTTCAAACAGGTGTCCCAACACTGGCAGCCAATCACAGACCACAGGTGTGTGCACGTACAGTATGTAGTGTGTGTGTACCTCCGTCTGGACCATGTTTACTCTTCGTGAGCGCAGCTCTCTCACACAGTTATAGATGTCGACCACGCCCTCTCTCTCTGCCATGTCCAGCATGATGTCAATCACAATGTAACATCCTGTACGTCCCGCCCCCGCGCTGACACACACACACACACACACACACACACACACACACACACATCATTCATTTTGTCACCGTCACACTCCCGCTGTGGAAATACTTCCGTCTGTCTGTCTGTCTGTCTGTCTGTCTGTCGTCCATCTACCTGCAGTGGACCACTATAGGCCCGGCGTTAGCAGGATTCCTGGTTTTGACTCGGCGGATGAATCCCAGCAGTCCGGTGGCGTGATATGGCACGCCGTGATCCGGCCAGCCAGTGAAGTGATACTGCCGGATTTCTCTGATCTCATGGACCCCTCTCTGGGAGACAGATAGAGAGGTGGCAAGACCCACATACACACAGACAGACACACAGATAACAGACAGACACACAGACAGACCCACATACACACAGACAGATAACAGACAGACAGACAGATGCACAGACAGACATACACACAGACACACAGACAGACCCACATATATACACACAGACAGACACACAGATAACAGACAGACAGACACACAGACAGACACACATATACACACACAGACAGACACACAGATAACAGACAGACAGACACACAGACAGACATACACACAGATAACAGACAGACAGACACACAGATAACAGACAGACATACACACAGATAACAGACAGACAGACACACAGACAGACATACACACAGACACAGACAGACCCACATATACACACAGACAGACACACAGATAACAGACAGACAGACAGACAGACACACAGACACACAGACAGACATACACACAGATAACAGACAGACAGACACACAGATAACAGACAGACAGATGCACAGACAGACAGACAGACATACACACAGACAGACAGACACACAGACAGACACACATATACACACACAGACAGACAGACAGACAGATAGACAGACACAGAGACAGACAGACAGACACACAGATAACAGACAGACATACACACAGATAACAGACAGACAGACACACAGATAACAGACAGACAGATGCACAGACAGACATACACACAGACAGACAGACACACAGACAGACACACATATACACACACAGACAGACAGACAGACAGATAGACAGACACAGAGACAGACAGACAGACACACAGATAACAGACAGACAGACAAACAGATAGACAGACACACATACACACAGATAGACAGACAGACACACAGACAGACATACACACAGACAGAAATCAAACAGTCAAGCCTCCACTGTTAAAAGCTACAGTACAAGCTGCCAAACATTTCCACATAGATAAATGTTAAATGAACGGTCATGACTAGCAATGACTTAAGAGTAAGTGTAATCGATTGAGGTAACACCGTACACACAGGATTGTATTGTATTGTAATTGTGTATTGTCCCTTACCTTCTCCACAGCAAAGGTCCTAATGACGTATTCTGACAGGAGCTGTGTTTCTATAAGGGTCACCTTCATGTCTCTGTAGATCTCTGTGTCATCTGGCCAATACTTACAACACTTCACCTACACACGCACACGAACATACACATACAATCACAAGACAGTTCAGGATGTTTAGTTTAAATACTGAACAAGGAAGACTTCTGATTTAAACTCTCTCTCTCTCTCTCTCTCTCTATCTCTCTCTCTGTCAAAAAGGAAAAAGGGTGGTTGATCAATTTCTTGTTTGGACATGCCAAGATGGCAATCTATTTTAGTAGGAAGCAGCAAATAGAATGGAGTCAGGTTTGTGATTGTGTAGCCATTTTTAAAAACCTTGTGAGATCTAGCATCATTTTGGAGCATTATCTTATTTAAAGATGGAGAATTTGGAGGCGTTCAAGAAAATCTGGGACTACGAAAATGTATTATTTTGTTTGATGGTGAAATAATATTTCTGAATGGAATAATGTGATTTTGTTTTCACCTTGAATGGTTAATGTGTATTCGATGATTGTGTTTTAAATTAAAGTCTCTCTCTCTCCCTCTCTCTTTCTCTCATATAATTAGACATATGCATTAACTAGTGGGGGGTGGGGTGGGGGGAGGATATTGTGTTTTGACTTACCCTTCCCACCTCTACCAGGTTGGTAACCATGACAATAGCAGCAGTGTTTTCTTGCCAAACCATCCGCCAGAAATCACACACTGTCTCCTGCATGGGCCCTACACACACGCACACACACGCACACACACACGCAAACACACACACACACAAAGTTAAAGTTAAACCACTTCCTGCTCTAATTAATTACATTTTTCAATGTAATACAATCAAAATTGCCTGTCCTCTGACAGCCAATCATCCTGTTGTCTGCTACTGTGCTGATCGAATCAGTTTAAATTCTAAAATGAGGAGTCGTTTTTACACCAAAGGTTGTGTTTTAGCCATTGGGGTGGTGTTCCTTATTTAAAAAATGTCCAAAAATTAAATATAATTTTGACAATGCACATATTGTGTAATTTATCCCCCACCTCCCTGCACTTGTATATTAAGTGAAATTCATTAATTCATTCCAAACGATAAAGATGACTTTGCTTTTTTAAATTTTTTATTCAATAGATATCGCGAGAATATCGCTATTGTGAATTGGCCATGATAATCGTATAAGAAAAATCTGATAATGTGACAGCACTTGGCCTTAAAATATCTATTTTCTTGTGTGATGTTTAACATCTTAAAAACTTGTTATTATTTCCATACAACCGAATCAGGTCAAATATTCAGGGTTAGACCAAAGGCATTAAATGTATGTAGTTGTCCACTAGATGTCTCTACAGACAACGGTTAAACATGTATAATGCCAATTTAATTGATCAAAGCTGCAATGTATTTTTCCTGCAAGATATTTAGATCAATAAAATAAAGTTAGTACAAGCTTAATTCAGTTTGGCTATTGTTGTGTTTTATTATATAACAAAATTCTTAATTCAGCCTCGTCTGAGTGAGGGAGATTAGATCACTGGAAGATGGTGAGGTGTGTTTGTGTCTTTGAAGTGTATTTAATGTGCGATGATTATCAACTTGAAAGTGTTTTTTTACTTTATCCACCATGGAAAGCAGTAAAACAGAATGTGATCTTGCATATTGAACACCCTCTCTCTCTCACACACACACACATAGTAAACTTCATTGTTTTCTCCGGGAGCGACAGATGAATTGTAATGAGATGTATAATTAATTCAAATTAAGCATCAAATTTAATCTCCTGCTCACACTTACACTCACACACGCATGCACACACATGCGCACGCACACACACACACACACAAAGAAATGTTTTAATGATTGTCTACAGTAACGAGTTGTGTTAAGCTAATTAGGTCCAACTAATCTCTTTATGTCCCACGCACAAACACACAAACATAAACACAAACACACACACACACACACACACACACGTTCAATATTCATGCTCACAGAGTAAAATGTTAGCAAACACTTTACCTGCAGAGCACTCTTTCCCTTTCTGTGTGTGTGTGTGTGTGTGCGTGTGTGTGTGTGTGTGTCTAAAGGGTCCTTACCCTGGGTAGCAATGTAGTGGTTGGGTCTGTGGTAGCCCTGTAGAGGAGAAGAGGAGAGGAGAGGGAGGAGAGGAGAGGAGATGAGAGGAGAGGAGGAGAGGAGATGAACAACATTGATTAATTTGTCAACAGATAAATATATGTAAACATGTGTCTATGTGTGTGTGTGTGTGTGTGTGTGTGTGTGTGTGTGTCTAGATGTGTGTGTGTAGGTGTGTGTGTGTGTGTTACTCACGTCCACGTAATTAGCGTTGATGTAATCTGAGCCGCTGTCACCATCTTGAGGCTGCAGACGAACACGAGAATGGTCATCTGCACACACGCATGCACACACACACGCACACACACACACACACACACACACACACACGCAGACACACACTGTCAACGCACTGCAATAAATGACCTTGGTGTGTGTGTGTGTGTGTATTCAGACATATCAGATGTGCAAACACACCCCACAATAAACAGATCCTGTGATGTCATCGTATATATATATATATATACAGCATCCGAGTGTGCTTAAGACAAACAGAATTCTTTTGGGTTCAGATAAACAGTGTTCTTTCGGGTGGTATTCATTGCACGCACTGCCTTTCCAGAAGAAGCTTTTGCATGTAGTTGTTTCTGCCTGCGTTTACATACACACAGCTGGGGGTCTGGTATTTAAAAGCACTCATGCTCAAATATTGACCAGGATAATGTAGTGGTGGCCCAGCCGTATTAATCTCCATATCACAGCTGTGACGCAAACTTTATTGGCTGGTGGGAAGGGTAGTTTATTTAATAGATTTCATTTGGATGTTCTCAGACAAAGCACCGCTCCAGATAACTAGACCTTGTAGCTAAAACGCTGTGTGAAATGTGAATGCTTTAAAGCAACTTTCATGAAAATGATTCACATTTGAAAATCGCGTTGGGACCAGCGTGCATAGGTGTACATTTCAGTGGGGATGCAGGGGATTTGTCCCAGTTTGTTTGCTTTTCATCTGTTGTGCTGTCAGTCTGGACTGTGTATGAGCTCCGCCTGTGTATGGTTCTGCATGGCAGAGGCCCACATTATCTGTCACAGTCCTCTGCGACGTGGGTTTCTTTCACAGCACTGCGAGCGACCACGTTTAGACTCATGTAGGCCTATCGGCTTCTTCCTGTCTAATGGCAGCCTCATTTTATAATTCCTTGTTGTGTGCTCTGTGTTTTCATTGGTGATTGTGTTTATTTAGGAAAAGGTGATATGATTGACATGTCAAAAAGCTTTCTCGTAAAGCGTTGAAATGTCAATAACAAGATGATGGCTGTTTGATTTGACATTAGCAGGATATTTATTTGGGCGTTTTTTTCTTTTCTTTTTATATTACCATAGAGTGGCTAGCTACATTTTGTGTGTATATTATTATGACTGGACCAGAATACTCTGGTATTCGTTAGGCATTCGGTTTTTAATTTTGGGATTCAAATATTATTTAATAATTATTATTTATGTATTTATTATTTATAAATAATAATTATTTTAATATTATTATCTTATATATATTTATATATATATATGCACGTTTGCCCTGTGACTTAAAGTTTCTCGGAAAATGAAAATATCTACATGTTCGGAGTTACAATCGCTACATTAGCCTAATCAACACATTTAGTTTCAACTGGCTTGGCAACACGGACTGTCATTGGTTAATGCAGGTTGTACACACAGCTCCTATTGGTTCAATTGATCTGTCAATCAAAAACTTGACGCATGCGGTGGCTATTTTGAGAGCTAGGCTAACGTGCGAACTAGAGTACCGATATGAGAGAATGTAAGGAAATTAGTCTGTCAGCTTATATGAAATAAATGCAGTATTTATTAATGTAATAATGTGTTTTGGACAAAATATTTTACTGGATAAGATTGTCTGGACAGGCGGTGCAGGGAGAGGAGGAGGGAGCTAACGGGCAAGGGAAGCGGCAGGAAGAAGCAGGTAACCAGCCTAATATACTGTATATATATATATATATATATATATATATATATATACACACACACACACACACACATGCACTCTAGTAATTGACCAACGCGTGTTAAGCAACAATCAGCTGCTTTGTCAGCTGATGACCCAGCAACGTCACACGTGTCCTGCCTGAACTTCCGCTGTACTTTATATATTATTGGTGTATGATATTGATGGTGGTGAGTAATTAACTCAAAATATTGGCCCTCATTAATGAAACGTGCATACGATAGAAATCTTTGCCAATGATTATTTCCACGCAAAGGTCGGCATTTATCAATCTGGACCGATGTGGACGTGAGCGGTTGCAACGATCAAATCTCACGTCAAGTCTCAACTCGTGTACGCAAGATTTCAACTCATCTTACTTGCGGTGCAGCATAGTGGAGGTGGCGGAGAATTACCTGTGAGTTGATTTTAGACCATATTCTGCTTCTGACAGGCATTTAAGAGTAACTATACATTTAAATATATGATTGCAAATTAATATAGTTTGTGTAGTCCGCGGGAGGAAGCCTATATGCATTCCAGAGAAAGCAACATCATTTTGGCCTGTTCTGCATAACGCAGGTTAACCGGGTGTTATTATTTGATAATCCGATCCGATGCTGACAATCTAGAATGCCAAGAAAGCCTGCTCAGCGCAGCCCCAAACGTGGTCCGCTTATCAGGTTCTCATTTTTTAAAGACTAAGCACCACTTATCTCTGATTTAGGCCGGAGAAACATCATTAAAAAGAAGCAATAAATAAACGTCTAATATTTATTAGGAGAATTACCTTTGAGTTGTTTTCAGACCAGGCTTATCTGACAGCTATTTAAGCATGCCTATGCATCCATATATTCATTAAATAGCCTATCAAACTGTATCGTGTTGTTAAATATAGGCTGTATAGATGGCAAAATATTATATTCTGTAAAGCCAGTCTACATATATCAGCGGAGGGAACTGTAGCATATAGAGCCATACTCATGTGCATGACAGAGAAAGGTGCTTTGGCCTACGGGGTTCTGCATGTAGGATATAGCGCAGATTACCATATTGTTATTTGATCATCTGATGGTGACAGAGTATAGCCTATGTCCAAAGATTCCTCTAGATGTAGTGGTTCATTACATTCAGGTTCACTTGATATTTTTAAACTTTTAATTTTTTTTTTTAAGTTTCATTTTGTAGAACTGCAGTATAGTGTGGCAAAAGAACATGGAAAAAAGAAAGGAAGTGAGTGGGCATGTAGTTGGTGGGTAAAGGGGGTGGACTGTGTGGGCGTCGAAGCTGAATAAACTCTGTGGGAGTGGACAGGTGCGGTCAGGAAACCTGCGAGAGCAGGCAGGTGCAGCTTGAATAAATCAAATGTGTGCAGACGTCTATGCAATAAGAGACAACATGTAGACCCCAATGCATTTAATGCACATGTACTGTACAGCCCAGGCAAAAGCAATAAACTGATTAGACGATAATTGTTTATTATTGCCTGCTAAAGGATTGTTTCATTAATGCATCTATTTAAAATTAAATAAACGTTTAATCCCCATAAGACACTAAAAATAGTTTCTAGGTAAAATATTCCTTTAATGGAGGTTGCAAAACACAATATATTACAGTCATATATGTTTTGGCTTCAATGAAAAGTGAGCCATCACTGCACTGCAATATTCTGTTACTTTAACCAAATTCCTACTTACCGTAGCTGTTTAAAAGGGCCATCTTTAGTAGTTAGTTGGTTGACAATAAACCAACGACAACCATTTATTATGAATTTTTTTTTTTTTTTAGGATCTGCAGAATGCAGATGTTACGTACATGCAATGATGTTTCCGTAGCGATTCTTCATGCGGTTCTCATCCTTCTTCGCTGAATCCCAGGGAGCTGATTGGCCCTCGAAAAAACTCTGAAAGGAGCAAGAGACAGCAAGAGAAAGAGAGAAAATGTGAATTTATTTTAACACAAGTCTGTTTATGAAAAGTCTCCTCATATCTATTTTCCTCCTGCTGCCTCCTCCTGTTCTCCTTTCCTCCCCTTGCTACTCCTGTTTCTCCTCTAGATGATAGATGCAGATCAACATGATGGATTATAATCTGGTGACATCTGACACTCTGCTCTCTCTCTCTCGCACTCTCTCTCGCTATCTCTCCCTCCCCTCTGCTCTCTCTCTCTCTCTCTATCTCTCCCCCCCCTCTCTCTCTTTCTCTCTCTCGCTCTCTCTATCTCCCCCCCCTCTCTCTCTCTCTCTCGCTCTCTACCTCTCTCTATCTCTCCCCCCCCTCTCTCTCTCTCTCTCTCGCTCCTTAATGTGAATCTTTGAAAGCGTTTGAGGAAGTCATTCAACTTCCTCTCCTCTCCTCCATCTCCCTCCCACTCGTCATCCCTCCATCTCAGTGAAAGACATAATGACAGACGAGAGGCCTTGATGACATCACATCATCTTTGTCCAACCAGCTGCCAGCACAAGATTGACAGCCTTCCTTTCATATCTCAATTACCCACAATCCCTTTCTGTGCCGTAAACACTATGTTCTGAATATCACCATGGAAATGGTACGCCAAGCACATACGCAAAGACATGCACAAAGACGCGTGCACGAGTCTCTAAGCGTTTTAATGAGATGTGTGTGTGCGTGTGTGTGTATGTGTGTTTGCATGTGACAGAACTCTAACTGCTCCAGACATCCATCAAACACAGAAGGTGAGTGATGTGAAGCAAAGAATGTCACACACACACACATGCACACACACACGCACCAGATGTGACAGACAGAGAAGAAAGAAAGAAAAGCTCTAGCATGCGGTGTGTATGTTTGTGTGTGTGTGTGTGGGTGCTTGTGTGTGGGTTACAATAGGCGCTAGTATTCAGACAAAAGTGTCTATTTTTTCATGTTTTATTTAGGTTTATTCAAAACTGTAACCCACACCAGATTGAATCTGAATAGCTCAACCCGGTTTCAAATAATGAGAATAATCACATTCACGCTATAATAATAAAAATACTTATTATTACTGATTATTTTGATCATAAAGAATGTGACATATATACAATTCCTTCAAATGAGGAGATGTTTAACTTTAACTAGCATTATAGCCATGTGTGAAGCGTTACTATGGCAACCATGTTAGATAGTCAGCCAGCCAGTCATTAAATAGACAGTCAGTAAAGTTACTTTAAGCGCTAGCAGGCTAGCCTCGGGCCTTGTCTTTGCCTCGGGGCATTTCCTCAAACACAACATCCTTGCTCCTGATTGGCCAGAGCCGCAGGCGGAAGCTTAACAATCCGTTGTGTGATTGGATGTTGGCAGAGTTCTAATTTATGTGTTCTCTCTCTCTCTCTCTCTCTCTCTCTCTCTCTCTCTCTCGATCTTACTCAATCGTTTCTTCCAAGATCTCTGTCTTTCTTTCGCAATCACACACACACGCACACACACACACGTACACACTGTACACACAAACATACACTGTGGATATCATACATGCTTTGCAGTAATAGTATTGAAAAGCCAATATACGACTGTGTGTGTGTGTGTGTGTGAGTGTGTGTATGGTATATTTATGAAGTGTCAATAGCTTCTAGCCATTAGCAATAACAAGCTGCACCTTTACTTTATCTAGAAGGGAAAACAAGCTCCTGGTTTGGGCATGCGGTGCTGACAGGTCGCTGTCTAGACTAATGAGGTCAGTGTCCAATCAGATGGTCTTGTGGCCAGTCCCCGTGGGAACACACCTCACAAAGTATCTTTGGAGCAAAGGCACGTAACCCCTGCCACCTCTAGCGGAGTGGCGGGAGCCGGCTGACCCTGAGGATTAATCCAGTTTATTTACAGGAGGACATTAGCATGCTGGCGATGGCATGTAGTAGCTGTGTGCGTGGTCTGCCCAACACTGGTGTAGTGGTTTCACTGGTGTGGTCACAAGCAGTTGTCCTGAGCTGTGTAGCCCTGTTAGCACTTATCTGCTCTCCCCTGGTCGCGCTCTCTGACACCACGCCTGGCACGGCTCCCCTTTCTCTGCTGCCTGATACGTCAGTCTGTCTAATCATGAGTGCTTCGGCTCATTCCACAACCTTTCCCAGACAATGGCTAATAAGCACATCCTTTAATTGAATACATATCAAACACAGATGCAATAGTTCACAGTGTCACGGCCATCTTAATGAGGAAAAGGACCATTTCCTCCATTATTTGCGTGTGGTCAGTATAGCCAATCAGGCAACGCATTCTTGCAGAACATGCAAATTCCAATCGTTATAATAGGGGGGCGTTGCCAGGCTGGTCGGCGTGCAGGGTTAACTAGCGGAGAGCAGGAGAATGCTAACAACGCCGTAGTTAGGCGGGCAGAATAGGACCGGTCATTAACTGTACATCACGTCAAATAGACAACAGGCAGCTAGTAAACAGCGTGCGCTACATACGTACCGGATGCTTGCAGTAAGAAACACAGGGAGCTCGCTTACCTCGTTAAGCTGTCCAATCAAATTAATGATTAAACCAGAAGCATGGGGGTATTAGGGAAATGACATCATCAGCACATGCTAACTACTCATGTCTGATTAGCTCTGTATTTCACACCACCACGTTTAATCCACAAAACTAATTGACGGTTTACATGCACACTCATATGTCTAATACAACTCAATTGTATACATAGTCCAGTAGTATATATAATAATAATAATATAATATATATAACAAAATGCTAGATATTATCCACATGAAGAAATGGATGGAATTACACTTTACAAACATGTAATTAGGAAGTTCAGAATATACTATATTTAGGCTGGGTTCACATGAACATTTGAAAAGTTCAGATGCAAAAACCTCTAAATCCACCTTAAATCTTTTGTTTGTAAATTGGCAATATATACGTAAATAATTAATAACATGTTTGGAAGATATTACTTTCAGTGACATACAACCTTTTACTGTAATTGTAACTGAAATTAGTGAACCCAAATATAGAAACCTAATAAATAATGCGTTTTTACTGTAAATTGCTAATAGCTACTTTTTTCAAATGGACATAAAGTTCTTTGCATCTAAACTCTTCATTTGTGATCTGGCAAAAAAAAAAATACTACATAATATCACGTGTGTGGACTCATACTGACTATTTTCCTTGAAGATGAACAATCCCGTTTTACAAAATATTTAGAGAGCAGAACAGAAAATAATTTTCCGGGCAGCTGTTGAGTGCTCAACTGTCTTAGAAGGTCTGTTTATCTATTACAACCTTTGTCAAGTCTCCCTGTTCAAATCTATCACACACCACATGTGTGGGTCTGCTCAAGGAGACCCTCAAAATTTGATTGGTACTATTCAGAGTGGGCAATGTAAGGACGTTTTATTGCAGATCTGTCTGCTCATGTGAACACAGCCTGTCTCAATCACATTGTAAGCAAGCACAGAAAAGATGTGTTACCATAGCGGCAATATATGCTTTATGAGTGAATACTGGCCCACAGGAATACTGGTGGAACATGTTCACAATAAGAGCAAAAAAATAAACACGTGCATGTGTATGAGAACATAGTTATTCCAAACTCAGATAGTACAGCATCAGGAAACACTTTATACTGAACTGAGTGGTGGAGTGAACAGCAGAGACAGACAGACAGACGTACAGACAGACAGACAGATGTACAATGTTGTTAGTTAGACAGACAGGCAGACAGACAGATGTACAGTATTGTTAGTCAGACAGACAGACAGACAGACAGACAGAAAGACAGACAGGAGTATTTCCACAGTGCTAACTGCAAATGGAGGGTGAAATCACTCAGGGCACAAGTGTGTATGTGTGTGTGTGTGTGCGTGTGTGCGTGTGTGTGCATGTTAAGGCCTGGTTGCTAGCAGGGTGCCTTCAGGGCTAATCCATTATATATACTGGGTACATACGCACACATGCACGCACACATGCACGCACACATGCACGCACACGCACACACATCACAAAATGCCATTCTCTGTTTTGCCCCATTAGCTGGAGGAGAAGATCTATAATGTATGTGTGTTTGTGCCAATGTGTGTGCGTGTGTGTGAGAGAGAGAGGAGAGAGAGAGAGAGAGAGAGAGAGAGAGAGAGAGAGAGAGAGAGAGAGAGAGAGATTTCAGAAACATCCATTAATAACTTTCGTGTGATGAAAACAGATAAACATGTGACACACACACACACACAGACAGTATACACACACACACAGACAAGCGTGAATGGGTGAGTGACGTATTGTGCATTTGCCTGTTTTGTTGAGCTGTCAATCGATAAAGGAGGGACTTTATTCACCCTGAATCACATCTTCCTACTAGTTCCACTGCAAATTATCTGGGAGACTGGGAGGAAATCTAACTGTATAGTTCAACATTGTCCTGCCTGCTTATGGTCAAACTTTAGCTGTATAATCAGGCTTAATGATATAGTATGTTTCATTTAGCTACTGGTGGCAGAGTGATAAAAACCTTGGAGGCCAGCTCCACTTAGCATAATGAGTTTGTGTGCATCAGGTTTCGTTCAATAACGCACCTCAGATTCACAGATTGGTGATACTACTAAACTGAGGGACACGGTGATTGGAAACGAAACACTAATTCTGCCCATATTATTTGCATATCTACACTACATATCTACAAATATCCTGACAATTATGTCTAATATTAGTAATTATGAACTGTATAACCCAAGTCTGATGAATTTAAGTTTTTGACAAATCTAAAAACAAATGTCAAATGTTGATTCTGAATCTAATTCAATTGTATATACTGTATGTGGGATTTATTTCTTTTTCAGTGGGATGTAGCAGTCTACCATTTATAATCTAAACGTCATGTTAATAACAACTTTTTCTCTGGGATAAGGAGATCAGCCATGGCTGGTCACAAGATGAAACTTCTCTCCACACATTTTTGACAGCTGTCATATTATTTTGACTTTCAGCAGACCTTCTCATTCATTTATTTCTTCCTTTTTCTTCTCACTGTGGTTGTAGAAATCACTTATAGACGTAGCCTTGCCCATGGTAGCGGGGCCGAGAGCAGTGTTACCATAGTAACCCTTGTCCTGATAAATAAACCACACAATTTCCGTACACAGTACTGTATGTCGGCCACTACACATCTATAAATGCTATGCGCCCTCATTAGTCCAATTTGCATGCAAACGCAGTAAAACACATGAGTGCCTGCTGACTCCGTGACCTTTCGCTGGTTCTCACCTCGTACTCCTCCTTGAAGCCGTAGCCCTCGGCACACTTCATCTGGGTGATGTGCTGGAGCAGGTCGGCCACGCGGATGGCCGGGTGCAGCTGGCCTGTCTGGTAAGGCACCTCTCTGTCTCGCTCCCTGTCTCGCTCCCTGTCTCGCTCCCTGTCCTGCTTCTTATAGCTGTGAGACTGGACCAGGCTACTGGTGTCACTGGTGATGGTGTGACTGTCGTCTGGACCGGGAGCACAGGAGCACAGGGGGAGGAGCAAGGCGTCAGATATTTTCAAAACACACAACACCACCCAAGACAGACAGACACTGCAGACATATATCAGATGTGTGTGATGATAAACACAGAGGATGAACACGACATCAACGTGTTACAAACCGAGCCGCATTAGGCCTCACTGTGGCCAATGGGTTCCTACAACCCACTTCATCAAAACACATCACGTGACTTTGAGACCGGCAGCCCAATGCTCACAGACAATCACCAACAAGCCACAGACACTATGACAACCATAGCAATGGCACACACCACGTCACATGACCAAAGAGAGGCTGTTGATTGGTGCTAGAGACTACTTATGGCCTGGTTCAGCAAGAACTAAAGGCACTTAGCTACTAGTCCTCTATAAATGGTTTACTACTAGAACCGCTAGTACATTCGATAAAAATCTATGTGTTTCACCTTCAGCAGGCAAACCTAAAAGCCATCTGCCAACGGGGAGTTATTTACAAGGTAGCTAAACAACCTTTAATACTATTTATGATATCTTGTGGTGATCTGTGTCCCACAAAGATTAGTAGCATCTTAAACTCGCCCACCACTTACCCTCTCATTCTAATTCATACTGAGCATGCTAACATGCTAGTTCGACACCAACATGCCAGTTCCAATCTAGAAATGCTATATATTCCTAGATGTTACACATAGGTGCAATGTGTTTCTGTAATTAACAATGTAACTATATAGGACTATATAGGTATAGGACTACAGAAGATTTTGAGATGTATTGCAGCATGCTACAGTTGAGTCTTCATGCATAGGCTATGTTTTAAGTGTCTGCAGTGAAGTCCTATACTCCCACCTTTTTCATTTGCTATACTAATATTAGAGAGAATATTTGAGAGACTGTAGATATTACATTTCACCTGAATCATACAGTTGAGAAAAGCATGTATGTCCAGTAACTTTATTTGACCTTTTCATTTTTTAATATTTTTTATAACACATGGAAGAGTTTCTTTTTTGCTACTGCCTAAATCTGTTCTCATTGGCTGGCCTACGGCTGACTATCAAAACAGCTCAACCAATCATGGGGAGAGGAAAGTGAAGGAATATGGGTGGTGGAGGAGAAATGGTATGATGCACACCATGCAACAACAACAAAAACAACAACCAATCAGTGAAAGAGAGACATGCCCATGAAGATGAAACCTGAATCCTGATCGGTTTAAGATGAAAGGGAAGGATAGGCAGAGGATATGATGTCACGATTCCACGTGTGTTTTTGAGACGGAGGGTATTGCCATGCTTAACTGATGACATCACAGGTGGTGGAGGATGCTTAGTAATGGCGACAGACAGAGGAGGAGAACAGCCCTGTTAAACCACTTACCATTAATGGGCACTTAGAGACAGATAGAAAAGAAAGGAGAGAGGTCACACTGTAAGCATCAATATGGCTTTAGCAACGCCTACAAACTATACAGTGTACTAGCTTAACCTGGCAATAATGAATAATATAGCAGCTAGCAGGGAGCCTATATCTAATAGGTAAGTATGGCAGCCTTGGGTTAGTATAGTTAACAAATGCAATGGTTTGTAGCAGCTATCCGTACTATTTAGGAAGCATGCGTCATTAACGCGAGTTAATATAGCATCTTTTTGTGAGGGATGTCTGGTCCCCACATGATGAAATGTAGGCTACTAAATTTGTCTTCCCCACAGCAATTGTTTTCATGTTTTCTTATTTACTCTTTGAGTTTCAACGCAAAAAATGATATTTATACATTTATATATATACTATGTAAGGTAAAACATTTGTACTGCCAATGTGCATTAGCATTTCCAGTCTGGTCTAACATTTCTTTGTGAAACACTGATCTATATGTATTTATATTTAATACATCTAAAGCAAGCATGCCAATTCTAGATCTACATGCCAAATCTAGCCTTGATGGTTAACCATAGCCCAGGATACTATCCCTACTCCAAAGTGTAAAGACTAGCTCTAGTCTAACTTGCCACACCTAGGCCAATAATAATAATAATAATAATAACCTAGAAATAACCAGATATGAAGGCTTGGATAACCAGTCAGCTGGGCAGTGGTGAGTTGGATTCTTTCATCAAAACATACAGACACAATTAAAAGATGTGACCAAAACCTCGGTCATTAGCTAATGCCATGCATTTGGTAATGTGGGGTAGCCTATCCTGCCTGTGTTTAGCTTGTTGCTCTGCCAACACACACAGCACGTCCAGAAATATTGTAACATACTAAATACAAAATGCATTACGAGTAGGAAGGTGCAATGATAGCAAGCATGTCTGCTTCCTCGTTGTTGTTAGTGCAATCTTTTTTAGTTAGTTTAGTTAAACTGTACAACTAGCTACTGAGGTTGTTAGATGCATAAACTATCAGAAAAACGTTAACATGGCAGCTATAAAGCTAACCACCACCATTTTAGGGTGTAGCTGCACCCTAAAATGTGTTTTGAGCTGTAAACGCAGTAATAGGATGTATCTGTGATGAGACACATCAATGCTGGAGCTAATATTGACAAGATTCCCTGTTTTTATAAAAATCTGCATTTTATGTGCTGAAAACAGATCTACACGTCATATCCGTTAAAAATCACCCCAGGACCTGACTGTTTTTCAGCGGTTTACACTTAATACGCTCATACGTCATTAAATTAAAATGTTAACGATAATGTTAATGGAGGGGTCCCCCTCTCAGCCCCTCTCCTCCCCTCACTCAGCTCCTTGATGCATTTCTCAAAGTTATAGTGGGTGGAGTCAGGCTCAGAGCTGGGGTGCAGGTACATTATATGCAGTACACTCAAGTAAGTAGGACATCTACTGTAAGCAAGTAAAACTGTGGGACAGCTAGTATGTTACACAAGACTGCTAAACGGTTGAGTTACACATCTAACCAAACTGACAGCTGACTAGAAAGACTCTGCACACGGTTTAAATGTAGTGGGACATACAGACTGTGTTTGAACAGGGCTCCATATTCTAGTTATTCCAATGCTAGGAATGCAACACTCCCCACACGCCGACAACAGATCACATGACTGAAAAATGGCGGCAAACAACCAAAATGAGTCATGTGGCTTTAGAAACGTCCACAATACTTTCCACTCATACTTGGTTCTTGTCAAATTAAATTAATTGCATTGAAGTGCACATGCTTAGTCATGTTCTCGAACACAGCCGTAGTTAGCACAACATCTACAAAGCTAAATATCGGGGTGACTACTAGAGTTAAACAGGCTCCATTGCATGTTTGTTTTGTTTTCCTCCCCCAGTTCACGTGGGCGTGGGCGTGTGCATGCAAAGGTCGGAGGTCACAGACAGACATGACAAGATGGGGGAACGTGGTGGAATTATCAGTCTCAGAAAAACAAAAACAATACTAAAACACACACACACACGCACGCAATCACGCACACGCACACACACACACACACACAAAGACCAAAATGAAAAAATAATGACTAAGATCATAAATTAGAGAGTGGAGAATCTACAAAAAGCTATTTAAATAAATCTCCCCATTTGGTAATTCAGCAAATCAAGAAGAAATGCAAGAAGCAAAAGCCGCACTGCTCACAAAGACAGACAGCAAGCAGAGATGAATGCAAGCAATACATATATCTGTCTCTCTCTCTCTCTCCCTGTCTCTGACCTACCCTTCATAGCCACAGTAGCTTTAGCTAGTGTGCGTTTTGGGTACTTTCTCTTACATTGGGTGGAGGTGTTCTGTCTAAACCAGGTAGGGCTGCTCTGTCTAAACCATAGAAGAAGAAAAGAGGCTCACCTAGGATAGCGGTTGGCACAAAGGGATCTGTCATCCAGACAGACAGAAAAAGAGACAAACATGGAAGAGAAATAAGACAAATAAAAGAGAAATCTCAAAGTTACAGTTGAGAGACAAATTAGTGACATTTTGAATCAACACTGTGCACGGTGTGTTTAACACTATTTGGTACAATTGCTATGTGTGTGTGTTAGTGGTTGATAGTGTATACAATTCCCTAGGTATTGTAAACCCCCATGGGGTAAGGCATTTCCATAGTGTGAGCATCTACAAATGAGTATTTGTCTCCAATCACCATGAAATCCCTCTGTTTGGAGAGAGGAACAACTTTTAACACAAATGGTACAGTCATCGTGTTACGATACGAATGGAAGCAAGCGTCTGGAGGAAGCACATAGGCACATGCACGCACATGCATGCACATGAACACGCCCCCATTAGCACCCCCAACCCCCCCCCCCTCCATTATTGTACTTGTGTGAGAAGAGACCTACCTTTGCAAATCTCCGCTCACATCGGTAAGATGCTAGCCGCACTAATAACATGGTCGTGTCTATTGCATGGCTTACATTAACTAGTATGCAACTATTTGCATTGTGTCAATGTGTTTACCTGGGTAGTAAGATGTAGGGACAGATGTGCTGATGGTGTTCGTCTTCATGGTGAAAGACGATGGTGAAGATACTGCTGATAGATAAAAAAAAAAAAAAAAAAACACATCAGAACTTTAGAATTAGAATATTCTAATATGAACTCTATGTTCTGCATATTGAAATGATCAGAGCTACGCCTCAACAGTTCTATGAGATGGCTCAATAGATATGTAGTATGAGCATCTAGCATGGTGAGAATAGAGTAGGAGAACCGAGTAGATCTTTACTAGAATATTCTGAGGGCTGAGATGCCTTGGGCAAGGTCAAGTTTTCCTCCTACAACCTTACCATTCTTTTCATCACACATCTATCCATCCATTCCTCTGAAAGTCTGTCTGTCTGTCTGTCTGTCTCTCTGTCTGTCTCTTTCCCGCCCTCTCCATCTCTCTGTAGTTAGTTTAAAACATTCATGAATACCAATTGTGAAATACTTGAAATATGTTGACTTGATATGGGGAGTTTGGTGTGTGCGCATGTGTGTGTGTGTTTATTTATTAATCAGTGTTGTGGTTGCAGCAGCACTTTGTGCCAGTGACAAGCCCTGTCAATCACCCCTACGTCTCTCTCTCTCTCTCTCTCTCTCCTACAATATTAAAGAGAGACAATTGCTCATTTCACTTCTCACTGGGAGTGAGGACAAGAGACAAATAATTCACCCAAGGGGAATAAAATTCTTACTAATATAATGTAAATTCTAATCTGTATTTGCTTCTTATCTGTATTGGAGCAATAGGATGCTGCTACACTTTAGATTCACAACACTGTTTTGCTAATTTGATGATAATGTGATATATCTGACATATATTTGGCATACTGTACATGAAAAGTATATCTTGAATGATTTAATGTGCTGCAAACACATTTTTACTTTAAATGTTGATGCTGTTCAGATCTTTAGATTTATACAGTTCAGATCTCTTCTGGTTATACTTATGACACACAAATACAGTACAAAAGAGCATATAATGTTGTGACCTCTCTATTCTGATACATTCTGTATCTGTACTGCCATATTTTCCCCAATACACAGCCCTTTGTGCTTGGTACTCACTGTGTGTGTGTGTGTGTGTGTGTGTGTGCGCGCGCATGTGCGCGAGCGTGCGCGTGTGTGTGTGTGCGCGAGTGCTTGTGCGTGTGTGCCTGCGTGCGTGTGTGCGTGCATGTGTGTGCATGTGTGGACTCACTTCTTCCATTGAGGGTGTGTGTGTGTGTGTCCATGTATGAGCTTTTGTCGACAGATGTCACCATCAGAGCCATTTCCTGTCGGGTGGAGAGTGTCTCCTTGCGCTTCCTGGACAACTTCCTGTCAAACAGACAGGCTAGGTCAGAGAGACAGACCGAAGCGTGACACACATCCAGTAGCCAGAGATATAACATGTCTTTATTGTACACATTATATTTAAAAACCTGTTACCTCGATCTAGGGGACCATGAATTACACTAGAGAAAAGTGTGTGTTTTTGTGTGTGTGTGTGCATGTGTGTTCCCAATTGATTTTGAGCAGGTGGGTCCCATTTGAAGTGCGCACACACATTCAGAGACACAGGTGGTGGCTAAATAGATTGAGCATATTCCAGTGTAGCCATATAAACCTGTCTGTCTGCCTATCTGTCTGTCTCTCTGTCTTTTTTGGTCACCTAAATGAAAAGTATCTATCTCTCTATCTCTCTGTTGCCTCAAGCAGAATGGCGATTAAGGCACTCCCTCCTTTCCTTCCTTTCCTGTGTGTGTGTATGTGTGTGGGTGTGCGCGCATGTGTGTGTGTGTGTGTTTCTTCCTGTCTGGAAGATTTTAAAACGAGAAAAACTGTTGATCAAGTCAATCAGTGACAGCTTATAAATCATCTTATTGATCACACACACACATGCACACACACACACTCACAAACACACACACACACGCACGCACGTGCGTACAAACACACGCACACACACACACACGCGCACACACGCGTGCGTGCGCATATTGAATCAACTTTTGCTTTCCTCTCCTGCTCTCCTTTGCTCTGAAAGAAACTCACATACACAAAGGCATGCGCACATACACACACAGGCACGCGCACGCACCCACACACACGCACTTCAGATAAAAGACTTGGAGGACAATGGAGGATAAATGATGGGAGAGAAGGCGAGAAAGCGACATAACAATACACACTTAGAGACAATTATCTCGCCACAGTGTGTGTGTGTGCGTGCGTGTGTGCGTGTGTGCGTGCGTGCGTGCGTGTGTGTGTGTGTGTGTGTGTGTGCGTGCGTGTGTGAGTGTGTGAGTGCGTGCGTGAGTGCGTGTGTGTGTGTGTGCATTGGGGTGGGCGGAGGATGGGGTCATACACATCAATCTATTTTCTTCAATTTCCTGCATCATCTCCATATGGTGAAAACACAGAAAGAAAGAAAGAAAGAAAGAAAGAAATGATATACTAAAGAGAATAAATAATTCACATAAATATAGGATGTAAGATACACTATAAGAAGAACTGAATAAATGCAATATTGAACATTGATTATAAAACATAATGCTAAATATTAGCGGTGGTTATGACCTTTTGGGTCACGGGATGCCTTTGGAGGTGTCATAAGATCATTTTAACATGGAATTTAGTATTTTTAATAATACATATATGAATGATGTGCAGGGTTGTTGTAAGGAGTTATGTTTTATGTTGCCCGGCTGTTTCACCCCCCTCTCTCATCAAAAGCCAACGCTCCATCCCCGTAACACTAAACAAGAGCACATAGATGGAGGGCTGAGATGCCTTGGGTGAGGTCAAACCATCCTCCCACAAACTTATCATGTGTTTCATCACACGTCTATCTATCTATAACAGTGGTGGGCCGTCAGGGCCAGCAAGGCCTTCTCTGCTGGCCTAACATAAATCATGATCATAATTTGATAAATTA
>JAODUK010002960.1:0-11748 GCA_027564635.1 Typhlichthys eigenmanni | reverse complement strand
TTCACATTATGCCACACTTAAGAACTTCCACATCGGAACGATTTCAAAGCATTTAGCAATTTGTGAAATAAGAGTGCCCTGTCAATTGTGACATTAAAGTGTCTTCTTTGAAAGCCAGGAGAAACTGGCTTTGCGCTTCCTTTTGTCCAAAACTGCAGAGGCGCACACACAGCCTGCAGTCCAACTTTGAATTACTTGACATTCTGGGTGCTAAAAGGCACTTTTCCTCCACGCTAGCAGAAGCTAATCTCACAGCCAGCGGTATCTATAAGGCGATAATCGTGGCACGTTACAGAAAGAACAGAAGCTGTGCCCAGAGCAACACCAAAGACACCATGAGGATTGCTCACACCATGCATGCCTGCAGTGGATGTAAAACTTAAAGTGACACAGTATGACCTTCTGCCACTAGTTGACACACTAAATGCATCAGCATGTCAGAGGAAGACACATCCGTGGGCCACACACACACACACACACACACACACACACACACACACACACACACACACACACACAACTAAGATATTATTCTCTGCTCAGAACACAAGGACACCACAGTATTTACAGATAAAATAGTTGTTTGCTGCTATATTCATGTTATAAATATTAATTAAAGGATGGGTGTGTTGTACAAAACAGGTTTTGCCTCGTTTAGCAGGTATACTTGCCTGTAACATTAGCTGCCAACTGCTATTTGTGTAATTCACCCTACACACTCATAATACAGCTGGCTAACTGTCCATTGCCATCTAAAGTAGGACACTGCACAGGACTGTTATCTGAATCCAGCTCTTGCCCATTCTGGTGCATTAACAAAAGTGCAAGTTACCCATGACATCAAAACTGACACATTTAACATGACAGAGACTCACTTTCGGACATAACGCTAATGAAAACTTGCATAGTACTTTTCCACTTTAGCCTGGAGAACATGAAGCTGTTCTTTCCAAAACTTTTTGCAATGTTGACCTCATCTGAAAAGGACAGTGGAAGTGTGATTACTGCTTTGTGGTCAGAAGTAAACACTGTAAATGGTTTCTGAAAAGAACAGAAGTCATGTTCTTTCATCCACACATTGTTCAAAAGCCCGCCTCTGTCATGGTGAAGGTGTGTTTGATTTATTGCCATGAGTAACTTGCACATCTGTTAATGCAGCTAATGCAGAAGAATATTCACATTTTGGAGCAACATATGCTGCTGTCCAGATGTGGTCTTTCCTAGGGACACGTCTGTCTTTCAGTGGAGGAGGACCAGCAGCCGCCGGAGGAGGGGGGCCAACAGCCGCCGCCTCTACAGGAGCGCCTCCGCCTCCCCCAGTGGGAGGAGCCCCCCCAACAGGGGAGGAGAGGAGCCCCTACAGGGAGAAGAGGAGCCCCTACAGGGAGAAGTAGAGCCCCTACAGGGAGAGGAGCCCCCACTTTAATTAAAATAGTTTTCACTTTGAACCAGTGAGGTGTGCCAAGTCTCTCCTTTTCTTACTTTGCACCCAAAGACATGCATGTTGCCAGTCTGACTGAAAGCACAAACATTCACTGTTCCTAGCGTTTGGAAACGCACCGTTGGGTCTTTGTTGCACGCATTAACTCAAATAACGCGTGATGGGTTGATTTCAACTTTTATTTGCTGACCTGCAAATAATGAATACACGATAAGAGACAGGTAGAATACATCGTGTTCGCTGTGACTGCGTGATAATACTATGAGGAACATGACGTGCTTGCTCTGCGCGCTAGCAGATGCATTACTCCTTCCACTCGTCACCAGCGCCCTCTAGTGGTAAAAATATCCCTTAATGTATCTGATTCATAGCCGTCAACCCTCCCGTTTTTTCCGGGATTCTCCCGTATTTTGCCCTATTTTCCCGCTGTCCTCCCGTTTGATAATTTCCCCGTAAATCTCCCGTATTTTTACATTTTCTTGTGTGTCATCTACAATCTAGTAAAGTAAGTAACATTAACTGTAGGCATTTACGCCGCGGGCCCATCTGTCTGACATGTTTTCTACAGTCCCCTCGGAAAAGCAGGTGCCACCTGGGGTCAGTAGTCAGTATAGACCATTAACACTGGTGTAACATTTAAGGACGAAGAAGAACAGGGGTGGAGGAACGGCCCAGGGCAGGGCGCCAGAAGATTTCCCTTATTTTCAAAACCCAATGTTGACAGGTATGATCTGACTAACATCGGTGCAACGTTATGTTCAATATAACAATCAAATTACAGGACTCCAATCTAAAATGTTAATACGTATAAGCATATTAATGAACTGTTCTATGAAGTGATCATGTAAACATTACCAAAACATATGGGAGTGTCATATTGTAACAGTTTCCTCACATATTGTTTGCAGTAATTTCATCCTAATGGGCATAGACCTATAAATCAATTTGAAATTATTATTTGTTAAACCAATTCATCGTTTTCAGTCACGTGACCTGCATGATCAGCTGGCGGGCAAAACAATGGATTAAAATGACTGCCGAGGGATTTTTTAGTTTAAGCGAATTTGAGAGCCACTACATCACAGAAACTTTCAACTTTAGCAATTATGTCAAACTGATGTAGATCTGGAACACTAACACTATACACACAATATAAATGTATTCTGCCCGGTTTCGAACCAGGGTTCTTTCACGTTAGGTAAATATGAGAGCCACTAGCGCAAGCTAAAGAACTTCGCTGATTAGTTCAACTCGGTGGTTATAAGTTATTCTGATGAACAATTATCCTGCATCATTAAGCAGACGCTTTGTGTCCTTTCATCCAAAGCAGCATACAAGTAGAGGTTATGCTCAAGGATTGCTGGAGGTCAAATCCAAGACATTTCGGGTCAGAGTAGACCAACCTAACCAATAGATTATCCAGCCACTTACTCTAATAACTATATGTTTTCAACGTATTAAGTAAATATTTGGTCAAAAGTAGGGTTCAGTGCTTGGTATAGTTTTGACAAACGTTTGTAGGCCTACTTGGCTGAACCTGTGTGTAACCCACCCCTATAATTTATTTGATTTGCTTGCATTTATAGTTTAGCCAACTTGCCTGCAACGGACTCCTGTTCTTCGTGTGTCTCTCCCCCTCTCTTGTCATTTTAGCAGCGCTCGGCATCGTCATAACAAGCGGCTGCGCCACCTCGAGAACCTGCCAGCAACCGGAGCTGCCCGGTGTGCGCATCCACTGCTGTGACTCTGACCTGTGCAACAGCACCGCCTTCTGGCGGCCGAGCACAGTGCACTACGTCTTTGCGTTGGCCAGCCTCTTATTGCCGAGTCTGTGGTTAATGATACAATTAGGCCACACGGACATAGGGGCGGCTCCAGGATGAGGGCGTTTGGTGGGCATTTCAGTTTCTCAAGGGGGCACACAATAACAAAGCAAATGAGAGTGAAAGTAAGAACAGCTACATATTCTGCAGGAAGGTGTATCCGGTGTGTTATTCAAGTAATAGGAAATACCTATTAAATAATACTCTATATTGAAAAAGACAATACGTCCAATGAAATACATACAGGGGAAATACAGGTATCTACACACCATGAGCAAATACAAAATTGGTGTCACAATTATGTACATGTTCTAATGTTATATAAAAACATTTTTTGGGGGGGGGCAAAGCATTCCATTTGGGGAGACATTGCCTGTCAATGCCCCACCTTAGAGCTGACCCTGCACACATAAGGCCGGTGGAATTTCTCAGTGTTTCCTCGTTTGTTGACGCTAAAGAGACACTAGTCGATTTTGTGTCTGGTAAAACCTGGTTTTGGTTTGAAACGTACCCTGTGTGCTGATTGGCTGGCTTTGCAAAGGTTTGGCCACAATGCTCCCCTGGCCCATGTTGTCTAAATGATGATTCCCTAGGACCACCAGTAGGCTGTTGAGTGAATGATGCTTCTATAGGACCACCTTGGTCTGGGGGGCTATCACATTAGGCTGTTGAGTGAATAATTCCCATTTGCTGAAATAACAGCCTATCATTATAGATATTGTTTGGAGGCCATTGTGCTTTTTAAAAGCATAGCCTATGAAGGAATAACCCTGCATTTCATTAAGTTGATATTCTTGTTTACGTCAACGTTGCAAATTATAACTAATGCAACAATAATGAATGTATGTATAATGAACAGAACACCACTTTAACTTAAATTTTGTAAGAATAGTTTATCCTAGATAAATCACAAGAAACTTTTATGGAACATTTTATAAAAAGCAGTAGCCTCTACAGCCAGCAGCATTAAACTATTGGTGAAGTGTGGTTATTTATTATAAAGCCATGTTCAGCTGCCTATAGCCATGGCAAATAATATGTATCCCAGCGAAGAGACTACAGGGGCCAGCCCAATAGATCAATTGGTCAAATGTTTTATTTACGAATATTGCATGTTCCCCGTCAGAGAATAGTTTAGTAGTGGGTCTCTCTCAACTATTTTCAATTTTAGAGCTAAATCTGTCTGACAGACTGATAACCGGAAATATTTGGTGGACAATTGTTAATTTTCAAACATCCATAATAGGCTTAAAATAAACGTCAGTCTGTCAGTGATAAAAGAACACATGGAGAATGAAATAAATGTTGTCTGATGTTATGTATGGTATGATACTGTAGTAGTTACGCACGCTTAAGACATAAAACACATGAATAAATCTGAGGAGGTAGGCTATTAATGATCGGCCGCAGATAGCCACCTATCAGTGTCTCTTTGTCCCACAAGCCCATTGTATCGAGCGGAGGAAACCCTGTGTAGTGGTCCGCCATATTGGATGGGCAGATAATTCAGTCAGGATAAACCTGCAGATCTCTACTGAGGAGCTCAAGACGACAAAGCATAAAATACTGTATTCTGGTAAGAACATATACATTTCGCACGAATTCACTAACCAACAAGTTCAACCTAATATGTGAATACATTGCCATGTCTAGCGGCACCACATATGGGAGATGAAGTGATCTTGGAGCTAGCCAGCCAGCTAGTCATTCGGAAGCTAATGTAATCACACACAGGCTAACTTACCTAGCCGTGAAGGCGAGCTTTCATTTAGCATGTTACAGGCGCATGAACCGACAGAGAAACGGGTCTTCTTGAGGTTTAACGGGCTTTAACACGCATCACAAACACCAACACAAACTCTACTGAGCTAGCTGCAATAATCTCAGCTCCCCTTGATGGCGAAGATTAGCTAGCTAACTAGCATGCGAACGCTAACTTGCCTTACTTTGCTGAGGTGTTTCTGTTTATATGGACCATATTGCAGGTTAAGACTTAACTTAAATACTTAAAATAAGGCAAACAGCTACTGGTAGCTGTCGTGCTGACCTGACTGACAGCTGTCATGCTCCGTGTAAACAACGTAGCGCTGTCAAGAAACAAGCGATGTTAGCTGTCAGATGTCTTCCATGGAGCTAGCCCCTGTGGCTATAGTTAGGTAGCAAGGTAAACGACACTTTTAAACATTCTAACACGAAAACAATTATGATATTTGTGTATTTGTGACCAAGCTGTTTAATACTAAATTACAACATTTCATGCAGTAGCGTTGGCAAACTGCGGTACGGTAACAGCATTAGTCGCATTTAAGGACTACAACATACAAGTAACCTAGATAGATATACGGTACAGTTATTGTTTTTTTTCCACAAGCAAAATAGTTTTTTATAACCGTTTAGCGTTTTCTTTTGTTTTACAAGACCTTGGCTTTGACGTCTTGATGTCAACATGCAGGTTCTTGGGCCCTGGCATTTTTTATTTTTCATTTAAAGCGGAAAGTAACGTAAATGTGTGTCCACACTCGCACACATTTCTAGCTTTACACTAAAAGCAATTGAAAACAAACGTGCCATATTTAGCCTGATATGTGCATCTTTAGTAAATCTTCTAATTTTAGATTGTGCTGCTGTTATGAGTTTCATTAAGCAACTTCCTTTAAATCTGGCCAAGACTGCTGCTGTTTTTATGTCCGCAATTAGCAGTGTTTATGCAATCATTACATCCTTACTGTTTCAGCCTGGGGAAAATAAAAATACCTGTATAATAATATCTCACACAGCTGAACCATCAGTTTGTGATGTCAAAACATACATTTCTAGGAGGGTGAGTGTGTTTGTGGGGGTGGCTGTTGTTTTGGTCTTTCGTTCAGTGAAAGAGCGAGCTGGAGGGTTTAGCCAGCCATTAGTGCTGAGACTGCAGTATGATCACATGCGAGCACGACATGCCCTCTCCTTGATGGGCCTTCCTGGGCTACGCTGTAAAATGGGAGCTACTTGAAGAGAGGACATCCACAGAGATGAGCAGTTTCTACACTACCGCCTCTGTTGGACCTTAGGGAGAGCTGCAGGTCTTAAAGCTGGAGTCAGCAATTGCCAAATGTAAGATAATAGCTAATTTATGAGGCTTTTGTCAAATTCAGCGATTAATCTCCTGACGATCTTCTAATTATTTGTGCATCCTGATGAAACAACATTCTGGTGTTCTTACACAGCCCTGGCTCTGTGAATGGTAACACAAAGAAAATGGTGCAGACCGCACCACACAACACTGTCCCAGCCTTGGCAATGATGTGTCAAGTGGGGGAGGGGGAAGCTTCTGAGGGAGAATTAAAGGGAAAAGTTTCATATCTATAATTGTGAAAGTACATAAATGAGCTAGCTAGCATTCTTGGCATGTGTGCTTAGTCTACTGCAAGTGAAAGCTGCTGGATGCGGTGCTCGACCCACCCCACACAGGGCGCAGCGCTTCATTACACCTGCAGCTTTTCGATTGACTGGGTACCCACTATGGGCTCAGCATGGTCCTTTTCGCATTATAATCCCAGGAGAAGGAAATATGCTCAACTCAGTCATCGTGTGATCTGATGTATAAAAAACAATTGTCTGTGTAAGAAAGTGGGAAATCAGAATAAATGAGTCTTTTATGTATAAATGAACAGTGTCCGTGACGTTTGGGTACCTTTATTTATGGCTTGACGTCAAGTTCAGTTTGGGCAATATGCTTGTGGATGTATAAAGTTGCTTACAACCTTGTAATGTTTACAGCCTACCTTCAGTCAGTCAGTGGAGTGGTGTAGAAACAAGCATCTGGTAATTCAAAAGCACAACGTGCTGAATCCTTAACGCACGGCTCTCAATGCGACAATCACCGTTCATCTCTGAGGCGAGCAGGTGTGTGTGCTTGCAAACACTTGCGGTGTGTGTGTGTGCGCGTGCAAACCCTTGATGTGTTTTGCTTTGCATAAGTGTGGGTGCCTCCCTATTGAACAATAATGAATGGCAGTGTTGGCACCAGTGTTCAAATAAAAAATATGATCTATTCATGTGTGATTGTCATTATAATGGAGGTGCTCATTTGTGGGACCATTCGGTCAGCTAACAGGTCCGCCAGGCCAGCGGCCGGGGGTTAGCTGGTCAGCGCCGCGGTAACGGGCACTCCAGCTGTCAGTGTTCTGTTGCTAAGGCCTACAGTCTCTATCGCCAAGCAACCGCTTTGCAGCGCAAAGTCAGGAGGACTAAACCAATCCAGACGTGTTTTTTAGATGTGTAATGTATGACGCCGCCCGCGGGCACTGCGACTGATCTCTGGCCTTTACTCCTCTTTTCAGAGCCAAGATGGCCACCGCACCGTACAATTACTCCTATATCTTCAAATACATCATTATTGGTAAGTGAACCACACTGAATGATTATTATAATCATGTTATTGATTGTTTATTAATATGCACATATCTGAAAGAAAGCTCTGCTTTCATTGCACAAAGATGTGACCTGATCCATTTATCTGTGAATGTGAGGACCGGTATTGGATAGTCCATTTAGCAGACGCTTTGGACAAATAGGTCAACGCATCTGCTACACTGACTGAGTGACACCGTTACGGTGTTCATGCTAATAAATACAAACTACTACTAGTTTTGCTATTACCTTAATTAGTCCAGTCCTGTGTTACTCTGCTATTCTAGCTAATGTCTAAAATGTGTAATAATAATACATTTTATTTAAGGACGCCTTTCAAGACACTCAAGGACATCTTACATTACAAATAAAGACCCATAATATAAAAACAGCAGTGGGCGCTGCACGAGTGGCTGCCCACTGCTCCCTTCGGGGAGAATGAATTTCTTCTAAGGGGGATTAATAATAAAGTATGATTTAACATTAATTTATTATTATCCATTGTATTTATTTAACCTGATGTCCATAGCTAGATTACCATAGCTCCCCGTGTCCTTGCTTTAAAAACACACTCTCACACGCATGAGGCACCAGGTTATTTGTGCCTCGCAGCCAGTTTAAAAGTTAACAGAGTTGATCAGCAGTTTTCATGCTTGCCCTTAAGCTGTGGTTCCACTTAAAGCTGGTGTATGCGATGCTGGAGAACGTTTGTATTTGAACTGAAGCATTTAGCAGGAGTTTTCATGTTTGCCTGTAAGCCGTGGTTCCACTTAAAGCTGATGTATGCGATGCTGGAGAACGTTTGTATTTGAACTCGATATCAACCACACCTAAGCGTCCCCATTGTACACACATTGACAAGGCTGGGCTAGTGTTGTGTGGTGCAGTCTGCACCACTTTAGTTGTTCCCATTTACAGTCGGGATCTGTGAAGGAACACCTGATTATTCTTTAATTTTTTTTTATTGTATTTGATTAGTATCCCTTACCACACCTTTAAACGGACAACTGTTCTTTCCATCACTGCAACACATACTGGCGATGAATGAATTACTAAACAGGTGTGAAGAGATGCATTACATAACACCGATCACCTCGTTTAGCTGACTGTTGTGCCAGACAGTCCTGAGGGCATTGCTCTGTTCCTAGACGGCTAAGGGTTGACCCCGCTCTCTCTGTTTCTCCATAGGTGACATGGGCGTAGGGAAGTCATGTTTACTGCACCAGTTCACAGAGAAGAAATGTAAGTCCTGCTGTCTTTTCTGTTGGTATCTTCCAGTCTGTTTGTCTTTGTGTCTGTCTGTCTGTCTGTGTGTCTGTATATCTGTCTGTGTCTTTGTGTATAATCTGTCTGTGTGTCTGTATATCTGTCTGTGTCTTTGTGTATAATCTGTCTGTGTGTCTGTATATCTGTCTGTGTGTCTTTGTGTATATCTGTCTGTCTGTATATCTTTGTGTATATATGTCTGTGTGTCTGTCTGCGTGGATGCCTGGCTCTGAGTACCTTAATGGCTTCAGAAGTCTTTCTCCACCAGGAAAATGAGCCACATAGAAGTGTAGTGTGATCAAGAGAGAGAGAGAGAGTCTCATCTTCCTGGGCGAGAGAGCCAGCTGCAGTGCTCCACTTTGCTGTTCTGCTGGCAGTGATGTAGAGGCACTATTAACAAGCCAGATGCCTTGTTCCTCCTCCATTCAGCCACACATCCTGTGTGTTTCAGAGGGGAGGAGACCAGGAGCTGGATGTCAGATGATCAGACGTGTGTGTGTGTGTGTTCTGGTGCTTTGTGATGTAGACTTAAGAACGGCTCGTCGTTACGAATACACCTGCCATCGACGCCACATGTCTCTGTGGAACACACACGCTTAATGTGTGTGTGTGTGGGGGGGAAACAAGACTCTTAATAGTGGTGGCAGTGTGCCAGGCTGCCTTGGGCCCGTCCTCATCCCTGCACAACAGCCCTGCGTGTCCTCTAACTGGGAGTAGCACTCTGATTGTCTTCTGGAAGCCCCGCCCATATACCCCACCACAGTGGTCCAATAACAATGCTGACCATATCGGTAACCACGGTGACCTTCATGGCAGGTGGACTGCACGCTCCCATGGTGGAGCGGGAGGTTTGCTTTCCTTCCGGGTATATACACATTTTTGCAGTCAACAAATCAATTATATTCAATTAGATAAATGCATATATGCGGTGAGAACGTTTGGACATAAAAAAAAATCTAAAAACTACCATACCCTACTCACTAGAGACTTTCCTCTGGTTTCAATAACTTTTGTCACACTACCTTCACGGCCGTTGGTAGTCGTCGTGTCGTGCGGTTCTGGATTAGTATAAAATAGATCTAAAGTCTATTTTTGCCCCACCTAGCTGGCTTGCAGCGGCGACATTGTCGCTCTGAATCGCCAACTCTCATTGATAATTAATGGCAGCCGGTCGCTTTGTCGCCCTCGTTTGTCATCCGTGTGCAACGCAGGTTAACACAATAAAAACAATTTTGACTTTTAATTCCTTTATTCTAAAAACGGTCTAATGTTTTACAAACAAACCACGCATTGTCCCTATGAGGACGATAGCGCTGTGGCTACTGGCTAGACCACAGCCAGCCTGTACATAACAAGGCTCGTTCATGTCGAGTGCTAGTGCTCAGCGCTGTGCTGTGAGCGCTTTTGAGCAGTTTGTTTAAATGAATGGCCGCTATTTTAAAGCCCTGGGTCCAGTTCTTATAATACATCCACGGTGGACTGACCTGTTGTGTGTTTAGATAATAGAGTGCTATGCACTCATATTTAGGTTTCAAGAAAACATTCTTGTAGATGTTTTTACTTTGCAACAGAGTTTAGTCCTCTTTAAGTTTAGCAGCGTTGCTAATTTTGTGAGAGATGTGTCCATATAAACACCCTTAGCTGACGCTTTTCCTGGTAACCCCCTCCCCCCTTTCTCTCCCCCCTCCCCCCCTCCTCGTGCGACCCCCAGTTATGGCGGACTGCCCCCACACCATCGGCGTGGAGTTCGGCACGAGGATCATAGAAGTGAGCGGCCAGAAGATCAAGCTGCAGATCTGGGACACGGCCGGCCAGGAGCGCTTCAGGGCCGTCACACGCTCCTACTACCGGGGGGCCGCCGGGGCCCTGATGGTGTACGACATCACCAGGTTTGTGTGTGTGTGTGTGGGGGCCCTGATGGTCTATGACATCACCAGGTGTGTGTGTGTGGGGGGGGGGGGGGTCCTGATGGTCTACAACATTACTGTGTGTGTGTGTGTGTGTGTGTGTGTGTGTATGTGGGGGAGGGCCCTGATGGTCTATGACATCACTGTGTGTGAGCGACATGGTGGTCAGCCAGTAGCACTGTACTCACTCCGACACCTCGAGTGACGATGCTAGGGCCCTTGCGCTTTAGCCTCCCTGGCTAAAGGCGTTCGCCCTCTAATCTGTTGGGAGAGGGACTCGAGTCCCATGTGGGATGGCCCTCCCAGGACAGCTCTGGAAAAACTACTACTAGACTACTGCATGCTGCATAATAGTATGAATGTAAAAAATATATAACAAGAATAAAATCAATTCTATAAATTACAAAAGGTCTACATTTTCCCAGAGCTTGATGGATGGGAGAGGAGAGATGTGGGTGTGTTTGGCCGTAATGGCAATCATCGTGTGTGGTTTTTCTGTGTACATGTGTGTTTGTCTGTGCGTACGTGTGTGTGTGTGTGTGTGTGTGTGTGTGTGTCTTTTAGGAAATAAATCACTGTTGTGTTTTCAACACTGTTATTTCTATTTGGCTGAGATGACTTGGCGCTCCACCTACAAAACCCTTCCCTAGTCGGACTTAGTTTGGAGTCTCTGGTACTTTCCTGAACTGGGGACCTTCACCGCCCAGTCCATACAGATTTAAAAATGCTTGGTACTCCTCACACTGCCCCATGAATGGGCAGTGTTCACAGTGGGTTAACGCAATGCTCCTTCCCCCCCCCCCCCAGAGAGGGACTGGTGAACCGGTGGAGCCCTTTGTGTGCCAGCTGTGTGTGACTGCAACAACTGCAGATAGAGATATATATATATATATACACACACACACACATATATATA
>JAODUK010002957.1:0-11749 GCA_027564635.1 Typhlichthys eigenmanni | reverse complement strand
AGGCAATAAAATAAATACTTTGTTGCAGGTTGATTTCTGGTTATGGAGGCATTGTAACCCATTTCTCCATTACATTTTTTTTTTATGTTTTTATTTTATGAAAAAGTATATTAATGGAAATTTATTTTATTTTTGTTAATATTATAGCATTGTGTTTCTTTTACAAGTTCAAGTCATGTTAGTCTTACCTAATATCAATGTTAGGCTCACCATACCATACAAGCATGTACATTTCAAGACAGTACTGAATTATAATTAAATTAATGACAGTCAAAATATATTAGAATACTGGCCTACAGTATCAGCTTTAGATATTTTGACTGTTTGGTCTACAAAGCAAAAACATAATGTACAAATTAGATGTACTATAATTAGAAGATGGTCAAATAAAAGAAAAGTTTGATCTACCATAAATACCACTTTGTTACAGGAAAGTAAAGGTACCAAGCTTCACTTTAAATAAGCGCCCGCACAGCCTATATTACAGTGTACTTACTAGGAATTTCCAGGAAATTAGAGGGCACTAAGCTGTCCTTCGTTTTATCCCACTGCAGGTTCAAAGCTGGCAGGGTGCGTATTTATCTTTAAAAGTATCTAAAATAAATAAAAATGATGCTGTATGCCAAGTACTCATTGTGTGAAGATGATGACCCCAAGGTAAGGCTGATGACCAGAGGAAGCAGCAAACTGAGAGACAACACTGCTGCACATTCCACACCGTCCATGTGAGCAGATGAGAAACATCCAAAACATGTACATAACATTTACGAATATTAAGTAACCTGGAATAAAATATAAAAGTTCACTGAATAAGAACTGGTAGTCGTGTACTTGTTTGTACATTACCCATAAATACCCACTAGTGCTTTTATCATGCCTGTAAGTAAACTGGAATTAAATGTAAAAGTACAATGAATAAGAACTGCGAGTCATGTACCTGTTTGTAACTTACCCATAAATACCAACTATCATACCTGTAAATAACCTATACTTAAGTTTAGAAGTACAATGATTTTGACATTGTAATTCTAGGTATGTTATTTGTAAAATGTTGGTAAAATACAGAGTAATTACCCAAAACAATTGGAATCATACCCTTTACTTACACTTTTTGTTACCCAGTACTTACCCAGTACTTACCGGGTGGTAATTTAAAGTGTTACCGAGCATTGTGCCCAGGTCAACTAACATGAGTGGTCTTTTCATATGTTTGATTCTGAAATCAATAATCCCCAGCTATTTGCTAAAACACAAGAAAGACGACTGTGCTTAATGCTTTATCATTTGTTGTGTTTAATTATAAAAATATAATTTGATTTCAAGTTATTTATAATATTGCCGAATCAGAATAACACTGCGGAACCTTCCATCCGCTGTAAGTTCCCGCCCTGACTGGTTTAGTAGAACACCCGCTGCAGTCTCCGGTGCCGCGGGTTTGAGCTGACGCTGCTAGCACATTTTTTGTACACTTTGAACACACACCCTTGCGTAAGAATGACACAGTTTTTATAGACAGAGACAGCCTGTATCCAAACAACAATGAATCTGGAGAGACTTCGGAGACGAGTACGTCAGTACATTGACCAAGTAAGAATGCTTGTGAGTTTATTTGCACATAGCTAACGTTAGCCAGCCAGACAGCCGAATGAACGGTTAACATAGCGTCTATTTGTAAAGCTAAGATACATGAAGTATCTGTTCACACCAGATATTCAGTTTTGACCCTCGATATTTTATGTATATGTCTTCACAGCAACAATATCAAAGCGCGTTGTTTTGGGCCGACAAGATAGCCTCTCTTTCCCACGGTGAGTTATCAGCTTCTACTTCTATCAGAAAAACACTAACAGATGTACTGTATCTTATTTGAGCTTTACTAGACAATGCCAGTGTCTTGTCTATGTACAACTGTACTGTAAGGGATTATTTCGGCGGGGCAAACGCAATAATGTACCGGTGTTCCACCCAAATGAGCTAGCCAAGTATTGTAGAAGGCTGACAGACGTTGCACGCCTGTTTTTCGTATACAGAAGACCCCCAAGACATCTACTGGCTAGCCCATTGCCTTTATCTGACCTCTCAGTACCACAGAGCCTCGCATGCCCTCCGCTCTCGTAAACTCGACCAGGTAAGACAGTATAAGAACTGAGTTGTTTCTAACACTACAGTAAATTACCTGCTGCCAGGTTTTAGTTGAACGAGTATGAGGACTGTGTCATGGTTTTCTCTCTAGATAATGTACACAGGTACAATACACACATCATTTACAAGAGACAATACTTACAGTACAGTACTGAAGAGTTTGTATGTTAAACAACAACAGTTGAAAATTGTGACAGGTTGAAAACTTCTCTATATGAATGCTGTGAGAAATGTGCATTATTCTGATGTGCTTTTGTGGTGAACATTTACATTAATAATATGCTGTGTTTTTTCTCTGTTGTATGCATTATAAATGAGCAAATCCTGTTTATCAGAAGAGGATCTTAAACAAGTGTTGGGTTCAAAATGTGTGAACAAATATTAACGTTTCTCTTCTCACCCATAGTTGTATGGGGCATGCCAATATCTTGCTGCTAAGTGCCATGTAAGTGATTTCCTCTTTGTGTTATGCTTTTATTTTACTGTGAACTGGCAGTAACATAACATGTGTAATGCTGAATTGTGTTTCCCTCCAGTATGCTGCCAAAGAGTACCAGCAAGCCTTGGATATCTTGGATATGGAGGAGCCTGCCAGTACAAAGCTCCTGGACATGAGTCTGAGAGAGGACAAAGGGATTCCAGAAACAACCAAAGACTGGGACATGTCGCTTTCCTCTGTGAGTATTGGAACTGAAACACACCAAGCCACAGGTCATCTGAAATCCAGAGCCATGTAGAGAGAGAGTCTCTCCAATGTATCGTTTTTTTTTACCGTGGAGCCTCAATAGTTCCTGGAAGTTAGCCTAAATACTAAAAGTACCTATAAATTATATTTATTATGTAAATCTGTGCATTTATGGACTACTAATTACACAAACATTAATTAATTACTTTTTGAACACCCACTCATCTCCCACTCGGCCAACTGTTGGCTTGGTGCATTGTGGACATTTGCAAGCGGTGAAATACGTGACATGTTATTCTTTTGTCACATTTGCTGGGTTCAATCTGATCGTTTTATCATGTTCTCTGAATAGTGTGGTTATTGTGACAAAGTGTCTCCTACCTTCAATAACCTTAAACTGTTGACTCTTCTTTATTGAGTTGCTTTTCCTGTTGTGGTGTGCTTGGGTGGCTGTGTTCCCTGTGAATATTTTATGCTGTGACGCTGGGCTGGGCGATATACCGGTGTGTGTATCGGAATTTTTTCAGAAGAGATATCAGATTAGACAATATCGTTTATCTCGATATAGTTATATTATGCCTTCATTCGTTACTTTTTTCAGAAGAGATATCAGATTAGACAATATCGTTTATCTTGATATAGTTGTATAATGCTTTTATTCATTACTTTTTTCAGAAGAGATAAAAGATTAGACAATATTGTTTATATCGATATAGTTATATTATGCCTTCATTCATTACTTTTTTCAGAAGAGATAAAAGATTAGACAATATTGTTTATATCGATATAGTTATATTATGCGTTCATTCATGACTTTTTTCATTTGTTCGTCTCTCCCTCCATGCTTGCACTTGGCCTGAGGAGTGGAGTCAGGAGCGAGTGACCACCAGAGAAAGCTCACATATGTCAATTAATGTCGCTAAAAATTAAAAATGTCACTTTTCTGTCGGGTTTCCTGTTTTTTTCTCTATGTCTGAAGGATGTAGTCCACTTTATAGGAAATACCGATATACATTGTGTATCGGTATTCAACCTAAATATATCGGGATATAATTATTGGTCCATATCGCCCAGCCCTACTGTGACTTTTATTTAAAGTGTCTTCTTGGCTGTAGTTTCTACACCAACAAAACATACATTACATTATTTCACATAAAGGATCTCTGATTCTGGTCTTTACTTTGTCATGTATTCAATAATACTAAATGTCAACTATTGCTTTATGTGTTATTTTTTATTTATTTAATAGAACAGCGGAAAAACCACACACAGGATGGTGCTAGAGGATTAAAGGTGTAGTCAGCTATCCTGTTGAAAGCTTGTTGATATTTGAACTTAATCAAAACAGAAACACCTCTCCCTTTAACGCCATAGGGTGCTCTCTCAGAAGCTCCACCCCCTTCAGTGCCATAGGGTGCTCTCTCAGAAGCTCCACCCCCTTCAGTGTCATAGGGTGCTCTCTCAGAAGCTCCACCCCCTTCAGTGCCATAGGGTGCTCTCTCAGAAGCTCCACCCCCTACATTGCCAATGCTGGGATAGTGTTGTGCGGTCTGCACCACTTTGTTTGTGTTCCCGTTTAGGTGTGGAAACACCAGAATGTTCATTGTTCACACAGAAAGGATAGCTAGCGGACTATGAGGAGATATTAGATATTTAACACAATTGTAAATTATTAGCTTACGATTGCTGACTACATATTCTTTATTTATTTTTTATTTAAGGGTTTAAATCTGACCCTTGCTCACACTCTGTCTCCCTTCTCTCCAACCGTCCATTTACTGACTTGTTCTTTCAGGTCAACAGCTCTATCTGCCTCCTGCGGGGGAAGATCTATGATGCCATGGACAACCGGCCGCTGGCCACCTCCAGCTACAAAGAGGCCTTGAAACTAGATGTGTACTGCTTTGAAGCCTTTGACCTTTTAACGTCGCACCACATGTTGACTGCACTGGAAGGTGAGACATATTTTGATGGTGACTGTGTGTTTGTGTGAGTGCTCGCACGCACACATATGCGGTGGGGTTGGGTACCGTTCACATTTGAACTAGTACCTGGAATTTTGGCACTGGTACCAAATTCATGTTTTATAGGCAAGTCTGGCCATTCCACAGCCATCTTGGTAATCCTTCTGCATAGTTATTCGGAAGACTGTATTTAATGAATGAAGAGAGAGCACTTTACTGGTGTGAACTGAATCAAAGTAAAATCTGTTTTTTTCCCCAAACCTAGTGTTATTTTTAATTGTGCCTTTTAGTGTATACTATATTGTGTTACAGCTGAAAACTAGAAATCTTTTGTAGTTTCTGGAGAAACTGCTTGGGCTTGCTGGCCCACCCACTCCCTCCAGCAGGGGCCCCCATAAAAGTCTATGGCCTTTGCTTATTTTTTAAATTGTATATATTTAAATGTAGTTAAAAATTAGGAGCTGAACTAAGTAATGATTTTAGTGCTTGCAGTGAGATTAAAATCGCAAAGCTTTTGATCCAGTCATACGCACAACCCACTATGCCAAACCTGACACTTGGAAATCAAACTGAAAAGGAGGTATTTCAGTTTCTTGTGAGATAAAAACTAGCTGCAGCTATATCTTTTTTAAATGTTTAAAAAATATATATATATTTAAGTTTATATTATATTTATTTTCATTATTTAATAAGTTATACAATTTCTATTGTGTATATAGTTTTTAAGTGAGTACAGTGTTGGTTTTGAACCTTCAATATCTGGAACTTGGTGTAAGACACTTTATCCATTATGCCACCTAATCAGTGTGTTTTAGGAGACTGAATTTTAGAATATGAAGGGTAAAATTATGAGATTCTATCTTAGCTTCATCGTTAGCCTGCTATTGTTAGCTTATGGTTTTTCAAAAATGCGTTGAAATGTGTAAATATCTTTAAATATATGGAATGTATTTTTGTGAAAAGTTATAGTAACTTAAGTCAAAACGTGCTGATTCATTTGATGTACGTGCGAGGTTTGTAAGTTGTATTATGGAGGTGTAGTTAAGTGAGCAGAAGTTGAATAATAATAAAGAGAAAGGAACAACATTAGTATACAACACAATTAAAGTTTTATTCCAGCAGCTGTTTATTTGACAACTGCTGTTGAAGTGATGGCTTTATGGACTCTAATTAGTTTGCTTCCTTCATAGAAAAAGACTTCCTGGACTCCCTTCCTCTGAGTCAACAGTGTACAGAGGGAGAGGAGGAGCTGTTGCACTTCCTCTTTGAGAATAAATTAAAGAAGGTACACGAGTATTATGACTAAAAGCCATTTCCCAATATTAACTGATTTGAGTATAGAAAGTGTATTTTTTACTTACTCACATTTCTGCCAACTTCCTCTCTGCAGTATAACAAGCCTAGTGATCTGGTGGTGCCCGAGGTGGGCAATGGTCTCCAGGATAATTTGGATGTTGTGGTATCACTTGCAGAGAGGCATTATTACAACTGTGACTTCAAAATGTGCTACAAACTCACGTCTATGTAAGTGCGTCATTTGTTGTTTTGTTGGGTGACAGAGTTGGGTGTGTAATAGGATAGCAACAACAAAACTCAAGAGAGACAGTAGAGACTAGTGGAGTCAGTTTTAATGTATTTTTGTTCTCGCAGTGAGTTACGTAAACTGTTGCTTTTTTTTTAATTAGCTTTCTGTTGTTGCTCTTTTGTTTTGTATACAGTATATACCTGGAATTAGTTTTGCCAAGACTAACAAAATGCAATCACCAAGTCAGAATTGTGCGATAAGTTTGTGGAGAAGATTCATAGTCTTGATAAGAAAGTGATAAAAGCCAATCATTATAAAACAAAATGTGATATCTTGGTATTTTTTTTAAACATTAGTTATTTTTTCAGGGTTATGGTGAAAGACCCATTCCATGCCAACTGTTTACCTGTCCACATAGGAACATTGGTGGAGCTCAGTAAAGCAAATGGTAATATATATCCTTTTTATATTGTTATCCTAACAGTGTTCTTAGTGCCATAATGCCACTCATCTCTTGCTCTAAATTCACAGAACTGTTTTATCTCTCACACAAGCTGGTGGACTTGTATCCCAACAACCCCGTGAGTTTTTTCCACTTTGTTTCCCCATTTGTCTGTTGTGTGTTTCCCAGAAACGCCTGATTAGCTAACCGAATGCTAACTCTTACCCAGGTGTCCTGGTTTGCTGTTGGATGCTACTATCTGATGGTCGGCCACAAAAACGAACACGCTCGGCGATATCTTAGGTATTTCTTCACCACACTCGCCAAGGAAGACATTGGCAATGTTTACATGCCCAATAGCATTCCACTATTATTCCAATATTCTGAATTTGATAGGTGCCATGTAAAGTGCATATTCCGTTTGGATATTCTGAATTAGGCTTTTTCTGAATTTAGGATTTTCAGAGTAAGGCTCCTGGGATATGCCAATATAATTTGGATATTAGGAGCATATAAATAGCATTTATACAGCAGATTCGGAATATGAGTCTCAAGTGGTGTGTCTACTGCATTGTATGGCATTGGGTCTCTTGCTTGTTTACTCTTAAGATGTATACAGAAATGTACAGAAACCTTTAAAAAATAGCCTGTGCAAAATAGCACAAGCGGCACCAGCCATTCTATTTTTTACATATATTAGAACATTAAAGTAGGGAAATTACTCCATAGGGCGACTAAGTTATTTAAAGGGCAAATCTTTAGGACGTATAACTCAGCTGCATGTAATGTAACATGCTAGTGGAATATTCTGATTAAAATAAATAACATTTTAAATAGACATGTTAACAGGTAATGCAACTGTTCAACAACGCCTGGCAAACATGGCTTATGTATATTGTAGCGATATGTTGTATTGTATGTTTATTATACACAATGTGATACTGTATGTATTTGTGTGTGTGTGATTGCTTGTATGTTTAACTATACTACTGCACAAATAAGTGCCCCGCTGGGGACAATAAACGTTTACTTGCATTTTAGGAGGTATATTGTCATTTTGGAATAAGGGCAAAAAACAGAATATTGTGTCCACGTTGTTAATGTTGCCAGTGTGTCCAGCCATACTCTATGTACATTTTAACAGCATTGCGTTTTTGTTGTTGTTTTCCCCACCAGCAAAGCCACCACTCTAGAGAGGACCTACGGGCCTGCTTGGATTGCCTATGGCCACTCCTTTGCAGTCGAGAGTGAGCATGATCAGGCCATGGCCGCTTACTTTACTGCTGCCCAGCTAATGAAGGGGTGGGTGTAAACAATTTCTATTTACAATTTAACACACACACAGCCTTCCTGTCTGCTTATATGCTAACCTGTCTCCTAACGTGGCCCCCATCTCGATGTATGCTAACCTGTCTCCTAACGTGGCCCCCATCTCGCTGTATGCTAACCTGTATGCTAACGTGGCCCCATCTTGCTGTATGCTAACCTGTCTGCTAACGTGTCCCCCGTCTCGCTTATATGCTAACCTGTCTGCTAACGTGTCCCCCATCTCGCTGTCTGCTAACCTGTCTGCTAACCTGTCTGCTAACCTGTCTGCTAACCTGTCTGCTAACGTGGCCCTCGTCTGCACTAGGTGTCACCTGCCCATGCTCTACATTGGCCTGGAGTACGGTCTGACCAACAACTCCAAGCTGGCAGAGCGCTTCTTCAGCCAGGCCCTCAGCATTGCTCCTGAAGACCCGTTCGTCATGCACGAAGTTGCCGTGGTTGCCTTTCAAAATGGAGAGTGAGTTAATCTCACACACACACACACACACACACACACACACGAACTAGGGCTGTGTATAGGCAAGAATTTGGCGATACAATACATATCATGATACAGGGGCCACAATTCTATATATTGCGATACTGTAAGCAAGGCGATGTATTGCAATGTCTAATTTGTGGAAAATTGTCATAGCAATGCTGATGTGTGGCGCCACTGCAAAAAATAACAAACCCTTACTTAAACTTGCTCAGGGACGGCAGATGGAAATGATATTGAAGATAAATCTAGTAACGAGCATCTTTCCTCTCTGTTGAGGTTAATGTATTTTGTACATGGACCCTTTTACTAACAAAACTGAGTTAAAACATTGATACAGTAATATCACAATACTCGGGTGTATCGATAGTTTCTTAACCCCTAATACACACACACACACGGTCAGAATTAAGCAAGCCAGCATTCATTAAAAATGTGAAAATCTGCTGATTCTTGACTCGTTCCTCTTTAATTCATTTTTCTTCCTCCAGTACATATTTCTATAATATTTAGCTCTGTCTCAATATAAATGCTTTTGGACACACAAGCTACTGTAGTTGGTCTGTGCTTTAAAAAAGAAAAAATATTTTAACGATATTAATAAATCAATGAGTATATTGTTACCAAAATAACTAATGAGAAAAAAATCTTATTCAGGGAAAAGGTTTGCCAGTCTTAATTTTAAAGTGATAAACTTCTATTTTATTTCTATCTACTGTTTCAGCTGGAAGACGGCGGAGAAGTTGTTTCTTGATGCAATGGAGAAGATCAAAGCCATAGGAAATGAGGTTTGCTCTCCTCCTGTGGCATGTGAACAACGTTGACGTTTGTATGAAGCACGTGGTGGAGTAAGATTCATTGCAGGTCTTTCTTTTGCCATTTTCAGGTTACGGTGGACAAGTGGGAACCGCTGCTGAACAACCTGGGTCACGTCTGTCGAAAGCTAAAGTGAGTGGTGTGCCCCGATTTTAACGTAGCACAAGGCCGTTTAAGGGGTCACTCACACAGCTGTGCCTTTGTTCCAAGTGATGTCTCTCATGCGCCCCCTTCTATGCTTGAGTCGAGGTTAGCAGGCGGGCTTCGCTACGGAAACGGAGGACCAAATAATAGGAATGCTAAATCTGTCTGGGGTTTGAGTGCATGCGCTCTTGAAATTAGCATAATCTAGAATCCGAGGGGTTGAAACGTCTTGCTCAAGGATGCTTGTGGTCAAACGGGTGGAACCCACGGGTGGAACCCACGCTAGTTTTCAGAATTTTTGCATTGACTTGGTACCAAAGTATCGGTTCTCATGACATCCCCACTAGCCAACCGCTATAATCTATTCCCTGTATTCCCGTCCTTTTGCCTTCTTTACCTGGTGACCATTGATGGACTGGGGCTTTGGTCCAGACATCCTGCCCAAGTTACAGCCTTTGTTGAGAGTTCACTGAATAATGCATCGCCACTCAGCAGACTGATCGGAGCTTGCCCGAACATTCACAGTACAAGTGGATGAGCTCTCAAGGGTTTGGGTCCTGTTCATGTGAAGCCATAAAGGGACGTGATCGCTGCAATACTTAATTTTTGTCATTGTTGGTCTACCGTATTAAATGTTATTTAGCCACTCTCAGTATTGGGTGGGGGTTTCGTTTCCTCTGAGAAGTCTGCATAATATGAAACTGCCATTGGTAACACCCTATACAGCTGTTACAATAACATCTACAAGTCTTTCATACTGAATGCTGCTATTAAATGTGTAAAGCACAACTCCCATTGGAACAATGTTCTCTACTATTGTTGGTATGCGTGTTTTGTGATATGTATTTATTCAACTGTATTGATTAGGATTTACCAGTGAATCCTAAGACAAATAGTCCACATTTGCGGACAATAAAGATGATTAAGATAATATAGTGATAATATAAGCTGAGAGCGCTGACTGAACTTCCCATCCCGGCAGGAAGTACGACGAGGCTCTGGAGTACCACCGTCAGGCCCTGGTGCTGATCCCCCAGCACGCATCCACCTACGCAGCCATAGGATACGTCCACAGCCTCATGGGGGACTTTGAGAGTGCCATTGACTATTTCCATACGGTATTGAAGGAAGTGTTTCACGTTACGTCATCGCGTTACATTAAGCGTTACATAGGGATGCACCGATAGATCGGCAGGAGATCGGAATCGGCCGATTTCCACTCAAAATACGAGATCGGGGGTAGTCAGATTTTCCTTTTCTCTTGGCCCATATAGAAAACCGATAAGTATATGTATAAAAGATAAGTAATATAAAATCTGTATTGGCCCCAAAAAAATGTCTTACAGATTGGTGCATCACTAGTGTTACAGTAATGACGTAATCGCATTACATTACGTGTAAGGCCCCTACATACTACCAAATGTGTAGACGAGTGCTCGGGCTGTTCCAAGCATACTTCACGCAGACACGTCTGCTATTTCTGTATACAAAGAAAGTGCTTTGAAATTAGCAATATTTATAACTATGATTTTTATGTGCACACAGTTTCCTGTGAACAATATTGGTGTAACTAAAAGTTTTGCTGGAAATAAACATGTTGTATACACATGGAACACTCATTTGTCCTAGGTAATCCAGGAAAGACCTTGCGCTCTTAGCTAAAATGTATTAAAGGTATTGTAAGCTAGTACACTTTTTGTTAAATTCACCAAATATCCCCTTGCGGTTTAGTGGTTGGTTGGTTGGTTGGTTGATTGATTGATTGGTTGATAATAAAGACACCATATGATATGTTTAAATTGTAGGTCCAAGACTTAAATATTTATGTGCGGTTATGCAGTGCTTGATGCTTGTCTGTTCCCTTTTCTGTGCCAGGCACTTGGACTTAAGAGGGATGACAGTTTTTCTGTGACAATGCTTGGCCACTGCATTGAGATGTACATTGGTGACACAGATGCCTATATAGGTAAGGCAGCGGTTGTGTTTTATCTCCCGTTTTTGTCAAGGTATAGCGAAACGAAGCCGCACACGTTTTAATCTTTCTTTTTACTATCCCGTGTTCCAGTCAACTAGCCAGCCAGCACCTTTTCTTCTTATAATAATAATAAATTTAATTTTGGACGCCTTTCTAAACACTCAAGGACATCTTCAGGGACGGTTTGTTCATTAGGGCGATTGGGCGACGCACTGCCAAAGGAGAAAGAGAGAGGAGGGAATTTTCCAA
>JAODUK010002956.1:0-11752 GCA_027564635.1 Typhlichthys eigenmanni | reverse complement strand
ACACAGCCCTCAGGTTCATAGGGGCACCCAAACCTCTCCACCACGATAAGGTGATGGTTCCCGGAGAGGCACTTGTTCCAATATAAGCAAATATGACCTTGTATTCATAATTATTTTACTTATTTTTGAAGAGCCATTTTTTACAGTGCACAACTGTTAGTCAAAATAAGTATTTTATTTGCATTACAGTTAATTATATTTGGCAGCATGGCTCTGTTCTGGGAGCTTCCTGGCCCTTCCATATGCTTACATGGAAAGCCCAAGACATGGGTTCAGAACATAGCATCAATGACAGCAGACATACAAAAGCATAGAAGGAGGTGCAGGGGGAGGAGGTGGGTGCAAACGGGCCTGCAGGGGAAGCAGCAAGCTTAGCCAGTGTAAATATGGGGCCCTGGACGATTTGGCCAATGCGTGTAAAGCAGCGATCAGCTGTTCTGTCAGCTGGTCGATAGCAGCTAATCATTTAGCTAAACGTGACTTTGTGGCCTGCCTGAACTAACACTACATTTATTTTAAATTATTAAATTATTATTATTAAATTATTAAATTACCCAAATGGAGAGAGGGCCGAAAGTGGGTAGCTGCAGGAATGAGTGGTCTTCTCCCACTTCCAGGCAAGGAAAACCTTCTGTAAAAAGGAGAGGGGGTGCTTTTCACACTGCAACAGCAGGGGAGGCATAGAGCTGTCTGCTACTTTTTGTTTCGGTATGCAATTGAAATATAGACCTCTGATGAATGGATGAATAGCACGGGATTGTATCTTCTCTCCTTTTTATACCATTTGTCATTTTTATAGTTGGGATTGAGGGTAGCTTTTGGACAGTAAAAAGAGAGAGAACAAAAACACGAGCAACCTTTTGCTCACCTATAACGTGTGTGACTGGAATGAAAAGTGTAGTAGAGAAAGGAAGGTTATCAAAGTTTTATGTCTGGGAGCGCACGCCTTCCCATTTATATCCATCATTCATTTGTCAGCTTGTCAGTTTTTGAGTGTTAACAAAAGGTGCTTGTCAAGTGTGATTCCCACCTAGTGAGAAAAGAGAACAACGGAATAGCGTTATACTTTCTTTTCAGGGTTAGTATCACATAAAGCTTTTGTTTCAGTTCACTAAAGGGGAAACTTTATGTCCACGTGAATGTTTCTGTTGGCTATAGGAGGTCCTTTTGGATACAACGAAGTTGCCATGATACCTGCTGGAGCCACTCATATCAGAGTCACTGATAACAGCAGGAACTATCTGGGTAAGGCTCAGCCTCTTAACACAGACTGTTTACATGAGATCATATCAGTGTCTGTGACTAAATAGTCCACTCAATTAATCTTCCAAACATTGCTTTACTGTATTTCCTGTTGGGAGATGCTAAGTACTACTTTGTCTAAGAGAGGAAGGGAAGGGTCACAGCAGATGTTTGATAATACCCAGCTGGTCTATGGACATGCCACATGTTTTCAAGACAACATAATAAGCAAGGGCATCTATTCTCATCCACATTTATGAGACCAAAATTAGTGTGGGGGCTGAAATGGAATACTCTATGATCTCCAAATGGAAACTTTAAAGTCTTTATGCTGCCATTGAGGCTAGACAGGTGAAGTGCTTATTTTTATCTTGTTTCATGGAAAAGCACTTTTCCGTATATTGGTGGCGCCCATATAAAGTCAAAGACCCCATTAATGCCAGTGTCCAAAAAAAGTGATATGCACTGTAGATTAGCTTGCAGGCTATCTTATGAACTATCAACAATATTTAAGGTCTTACTACTCCAATTGTGATTGCTCAACTGTCAAAAAGGTGCTTAAAATTATTTATTATTTAAGTTGAACTTTCTTCAACTGATAAAGGAGCCTTGAGCTGCAGAAAACAGTGCCTGCAGTGTTGTGTAAACTATGCGCTCACGCAACACTCTGCATGTTTGAAAACACAGTCTAATCTAAAAATACGTAAAAAAAAAAAAGAAGAGAAGTTACGTGTGAACTCGGCCTAAAGCAACACATCTCACCGCAGCGCTCCAGAACGTCCGCTCACAGTTTGTCATCAACGGCGACTGGAAGATCAGCGTTCCAGGGGAGTACAGCGTGGCTGGCACCAAGCTGCTGTACTGGCGCTCGGCGGACACCTGGGAGAGCTTGGAGGTCCCTGGCCCCACCCAGGAGGACCTGCACGTCATGGTTAGCACCGCGGCTAAGAACGTTGACCTTTTCCCTCTCAACTGCATTTTAAAGCTGTTCCCCGGCCACTCAGTAATTCAATATGCCCCCCCCCCCCCGCCCTGCCCACCCACTTCTTGTGCCTAGGTGCTGGCGACCGGCAACAACCCAGAGATCGAGTACGAGTACTGGCTGCCTCCAGACCGCTACGCTCTTTACCACGGCAGAAGAAGTCCCCTCCGCCAACCTCACCGCACTGCCAGCTACCTCCCATGGGCCCCTCCCACCCCTCCCACCCCTGCCACAAGTACCACCGCCACCACTACAATGACAGCCAGCACGACACGGCCACCTCCTGTTACATGGCAACCGTACTGGGGTGAGAGGTTCTCCATTCCAATTGTCGACTTCCAGTCACCAAAATCGATTGATACCAATACCGATTTTATATAATGTGTATTATTCATTAATTTAAGATACATTTTTAATCCAGGTAAATAAATGCATGAAATAAAAAGGCAAATTGTTTGGTGAATTGCAACTTAATTTGGTGACAGCAATTTAATTGACAAAAATTCACATCAAAGATCGTTTTTCCGTATCGGCCAATAAAAAGGTAAATTTGACTACCACCGATCTCGTATTTTGAGTTGAAATCGTCCGATTCCAATCCCTATACTGACATCCTATTTTATCTTGGTTTAGGGTGACATTTACGATTTTTGGTATCGGGAAAAATCCTATTTTAATTTAGGGTAGGAATTTAGCTACTGGAGATCCATCCTAACTCAGGGAAGGATTTAGGACCTCGTCTAAATTGAAAATAACTTTAATAATAATATTAATTCAAGATATTAATAATCTTTTAAATGTAATTTAAGACATGCTGGCTATGTAAATGTATAAAGCCTGAGTACAGTCAATTAGTCCATGGAATGGATGGAAAAATAGTAAATGTCATTAGTTATCAGACTGGTTTTATCTTTGACTGACCAAATTATAGTCCAAAAATGGCTTGGTGCGATATTAAACATAGGCAGACTCATAAATAAAATATCTAATAATATGAAAACTGTAAAATGGATATACAGTATGAACACAGAAAGTGTATATATATATATATATATATATATATACAGTATATAATTTTTTTTTGTTTGTTTGAAATTCGTATTAAAAGGGCAATGATCATGTTAGAAGTCGTACACAAAATATATATGTGTAATGTAAAATACATATATTATTCACGGAATATACAGTAGCTAGTCTGACCTAAACATGAAACATATCTTGCTTTGCTACTGAGGAATGCAGGTGCTAATCTGTTTATCTCTTACAAGATAAAGACGGCTGTACACACATATCTTTGCTTCTCTACTCACAGTATGTTAACATTGAATACATGCATAACCTTTCGACATGCAATGTAAGATTACTTTTTTTATTTTTTTATCACAATCTCTTATCTTGGTCAGCTAGCCTGCTGGCAGTTTTGGAAGTAGAGATTATTGAGCACAGTTAATTGTTGAATTTAAGTACAGGAAATACAGTCTCTGAGAAATATGTGTGAAGGTTATAGGCCATGCTAAATTAATTATTTATTGTATTGCTTTCCAGCCTATGACGCTATGACATGATTATTACATTCCTATACTCTGACTCCTCATCTTTGTCTTGTATGAAGAACCAACTTCTATCCTCAAACAAACAGGGCGAGGCCTTCTAGTGTCTACTTCTACTACTACTTAATAAGCTGTTAAACTAACAAGAGTTTGATTTAGAATGAGTAATGAGCAACAACGCGCCTTCTTTAGTCAGTATAGTGTAATGTTTCACTCTTCATTATATAGTCATAACCAGAGCCATGGAAAGAACAGAGTTACGCCATCTCTGTTCACTCCAATGGACCGTTTTTTCACAGCAATGGCGGATCGTGGAGCCTCAAAATAGTTCCCGGAAGTTAGTCTAAAAACTAATAGTATCCTATACATTTTATTTTAAATGTAATTTGTTGCATTTATTGACTACTAATTACCCAAAAATTAAGTTATATATATATTTAAATTGCCCACCAAGCACTTCCGGGAACTATTGTGCCATAGGTTGAGCCTCTCCATGAACCATGTATTTGACCGTTGACAATTTTTGTATTCCATTGGCGTAACTCTGTTATTTCCATGGCTCTGGTAATAACTAGTATGGTAACAGTAATAGTGTCCATTAGCTTTTGAATCTCACTAAGCAGTGAGTCAATCAAAATCAAGCCAAGGACATGGCTGTTTCACGCAGCATTCGCAAAAGCAAAAAGTGTTCACAAATGCATTGTTTCAACTTGTTTGTCAGTTTGGATGCAACATAAATACACTAAATGACATCTGCTGCCATTTTGGACGCCTCCGTGCTATAGGTTTTCCTGACGGCTGGCACCTCAAGCCACCAGGCTCGTCCCCTGACCAGAGTCCGTACCGGCACCCCTCCCGTTCCCATACTCACCACCCTGTCCTCCCTCGCTTGGAGAGGGACGAGAACCACCGCAACCTGCTCCCCCAGCCCTCTCCTGGAAGTAGGTGCCGCCCGGTTCCACCGCTGCCACCAGGTTCTCTCCAGAGACACTATACTGTATATAGAGGAGACATGCCACTTGTATAGTTTTGAGTGGAGCTCTATGGGAGATTTCTGAAACGGCAATTTGGCAGTTGGAGGAAAAGAGCCAATAGTTTGCTTTGTAACTGCAAAGCATTCACTTATTTAACCAATCGTGTGGTTGCATTGACATAAGCCAACTGTGGCGCATACGTATTAGAAGTTTAAATTGAGGGGAAAACTTCTTTTTAAAAGTTATTTTGGGGCAAAGTCACCAAACGATTGAAGAGTTTTTTTTTATCAGATGTGACTGGCGATTGTATACATGCAGTTTAAATGTCCCTGGGACTATTGAAGAGGCAGTTATGGCTCCCCCCCATTCATTTCAATACAGTCTTCAATAACTGGCCGGAGGCGTTTCAAAGATGGCTGCCGAGTGGCGAGACTTGCCTATAAGGACATTAGTCTCTGTGCGCACAACGGCTGCCCCTTTGATCCCTCCTCACTGCTGCCCACTTACTCTTGCAGAGCATTGTGGGAAATGTCGGCGTGTTCGAGGTCGAGGCGAGCGCCAGGGACAGTATTGCAAGAAGGACTTTGGTGAGTCTGAACATGAGGGTGATGTTTCACAAGGCTCCACATGGTATTAATGTCAACACCAAGACAGATAACTCCCTACATATACTGTCGCTTTGCCTTATCAGTTTTCAGGGCCAAAGTTATGGGGAAGCTGTACAGGGGTGAGGAGACGCGTTACGACATCCAGATCATCCACACATATCGGAACCGCTTCCGCCTGGAGCACCGAGAGTTCCTGTGGGTCCCCAATGTGTGTGACTGCCCCCTCCTGGAGGAAGGAAGGCAGTACTTGCTGATGGCGCGTCGCCACATTAACTTTGAGCACACCCTAGACCGCATACTGCTGGAGGACGACAGCTATGTTGTGCCGTACAGGGCTAGAGAGCACACTCTTCTTCGGCCGCTCGAAGAGCTCTGCAGTAACCGGGGACCCAAAAATCCAGCAGAACACAGGAAATATGTGTGAGGATCCATTCAACAGGATCGTCGGGTGTGTGTGTGTGAGAGAATGTGTGTGTTTGTGTGTGTGTGTGCGCAAGGTGGAAAACAAGATTTGCTGTCTTTCTTAACTGTATGTTTGTGGACCTTTCACAGAATCGTCAACACGATGACGTAGAAGAAATATATTTTACTAGACCGTAAAGAGACTGTTGAAAAATGTGTACTCTGATTTTGTAATGGCGCTTTTCAGTACAACTTTTCAAAGAGACTACATCTTTATTTAAAAGCTGACCAGCTTACCACATATAGCACTTTAGGTGGTTTTGTCCAGCCACCTTTAAACAGATACCAAAGAGAAGAACATTGCCGAAATTACCATTATGATTTGATCTGTTTTTTTAATTAAAATGTTTATGCCTTTTTAACATTAATGTCACATTGTTTTTATATGCAAGATATAGCAACAACATTGATTTATAATGTATTTATGCATACAATAATACACCAAGTATTTGTGCACTTGTTCATTTTATATATTTTGCATTGCTAACTTGTGTTCTATTTTATAGTAAGCTAAATCAGGTTTCTTTGTGATACATGAAAATACATTTTGTAAGAAAAAAGATTAAAATATACAGTATTTTAAATTGGCGTGACACTGATTACATTACAAATAAATATATATATATATATATATATACACTATATATTTGTTTTTAAAGTTTGTAGACACGCCCCGTAGCAGCGTAAGTGTGATGTAAACACTATTGCTTTAACAGTTTACAGTTGCCAAAAGTGCTGTTCATCAACTGTATAGCCATCGCAGACACTTTTTCATTATATTAAGAACAATAGAATGAGTTTGACAACTCAGCCTCCTTCTCCACAAACACACACACACAAACACACACACACGCACGCACGCACGCACGCACGCACGCACGCACGCACGCACGCACGCACACACACACACACACACACCCAACAGGGACCAGCTCACTGTCAAGCTGGTGAGCTTTAGGTTCACAGTACACTTCACATTAGAAAATAAATAATTAAAAAACAAAATTGCAAGGCATGAGACAGAAAGCTTCTATCCCTTCTAGAGTTACATTTTCCTTTTCTGCTGAAATGCAGTATTAATATAACATTATGTTGTTTTGTTATTGGTTTAAATGTGAAGTAAAACTAAATATTTAGTACCACTGCTGTTATTTCCCTGGTTTCAAACTTTGGAACAAATTTGTTTACTTTCACAAATTGAGCGTATCTATAATGCCATGCAGTAACCTTAGGATTGTTTTAATTGCCTCATCCTAACCATCCAAGATATTATCACCTAAAAAGAAAATACAAATTTTAAACAGAATGTTCAAATTCAAAAAAACTATCTCCTGCCTCCCCCCTTCTCAGAAATGCTTAAATCCCTCACCCTTTTTTTCATCCCTTTGGCAATTTGCAAATGCATTTCCAAGCCACAGGCTAGTCCTCCTTTACTGCACATTCTCTAGTCTGCTGTACAGAACCACGGTCTGGTCAGTCAAGTCGCCCAGGGTGACCCCGCGTCTTTGGAGTAGTCCGGCCACCCCGTTCTGTCGGGGCTGTGAGTCTCTGGCCCCGGTCAGCAAGGTGACAACCATTCCCCGAACCCCACCGATCTCACCCCCCCTCACCAGAGCGCCGTGGGGTGAGGAAGGAAGGGGTTGGGGCTGACCAGCTGTGGAGGGAGGGGGGAACCCTCATTCTCCTCTTGCGTCCGTCACACGTCGGTCACGTGACGGGAGCGCGCGGGGCGCCGCTTGATGCGAGAGCGGCGCGGTCGGGAGACGCCGTGGCAACGGCACAGAGGTCCAAGCAGCAGCCAGAGGTAGAGGATGACGCACGCCCAGCAGGACGACATCTTCACGCAGAACGTGGACCAGCTGCCTTGGGTGAAGGTGGTCTCCAAGACAGCGGACTCGTAGCTGGAGGCAGAGCCATGCGTTTCATGACAGTGTTACAGTACGTACACGCTTACTAGCAACACAGATGGTTTGTCACCATAATTTCTGCCTCGTTGTATCAATAGGTAGGATGACTAGTGTGGAATCAAATCAGTTTGATTCTGTTATGTCCTCGTTCTCATACACTTAATGTTTATTGTATGTACACTGCAAACATTATATCTAACTTAGTGTGAAAATCTTGTTTTTAGATTTAAAATCTAGTTGGACTTGTTTCTAATATAAACGACTTCAATGAAGTACATTTGCACTATTTTAAGAAATCTTATCAAGCGAATTTCACTTACTGCACTGGCAGCCAAATTTGCTTGTTTTAAGCCTAAGCAAGCTCATAACTAATATATTTGCACTTATATTTGATAGGGCATTTTTTGCAGTGTATGTGTGTTGTTGACGGTCTTGTGTCTACAGGGTCAAGTACCGTACGCTCTATACCCAAGCATGTCAATGCCATTCATTGCTGCTGTGTGTCTCAACAATGCTCTTAACACACAACTGAAAAAAAGGTCTGATGCTCGGATAACGTGCTAAACACGAACATGATTGATCTCAATGGATGTTCATCACACAGGCTGACCTGAACCAGTTGGTGAGGGTCATCATTACGTACAGGGACGCCAAGAAGAAGACGAAATGGAAGAAGAAATAACTGTAGGCCACTTTGTGGGTCTCATTCTGAATCACCTTCTGGTAGCCTCTACTTTCATCCACCATTACAAACTCCTCCTCTGGAGGCAAAAGTAGAGCACATCTGCACTTCTAAATACTTATTAACTAACCCCCCCCCCCAGATATTAGCATAGACTACATATACTGTATACACAACACTATGGAGCACGTGCATCATTAACAGCAACGTAATGTAGTGTTAACAGCTAACCTTCCTCTTCCTCTGGGCAGCAGAAACAGCATGAGGCTTTCTGGAACTCGTAGCGGTAAACTTTGATCACCCAAAATGGCCCAAATACCTCTGCCAGGTAGGAAGCTTCATTACTGTAAGGGAAATGAGGTTTAAAAATTAGGTCCAGCCAAGCTAACTTACTAACTTAAGCAAGTTACTTTAGATTTGTATTTAGATAATTCTTCTATTTATGTTATATAATATACTTTTTTATATATTTACAGTAAATTTATACTATTACATTTTCAAGAATGTGCAGTAGTCTCTACATGTTTTCCGTGGCTGGTGTACAGTAGACCACCAAATGATGTACTTACCATGCAAAGAGCACACAGCAGTACATGATTGCAGCGCCGATGATGGCTACAGCATTTCCTTCGTTCTGAATTTCATCTTGGTGGACATTGGGGTGGCAAACGGTCATATTCACGCCCTGGTACACAACTGGCATGGAGACAAGAACACATTATAGGGTTAATATAATGATACTGTCTGTTTTCATGCACTATTAGATGTCTAGCCACTGGATTGGTCTGGTTTTCTTTGAGCGAAAACATCTTATTTAGGTATGATGCCTTGTTTATGTTAAGGTCTTTAGTAATGTTACTGTCTACATGAGAGCACAGCAAACCAAACCAAAGCAGCACATGTGGTGTGACTACCATTCGTTTTACATCCTGGTGAAAAGCGTCTCCTTGTAAAAGAGGCCACTCTGACACACAGTACCCTCAGGGCAGATTGCTTATAGGCTACACTCTGGCTGGATGTACTGTACACAACACAGAGCCCAGATGGTCATTCCAGCTGGCTGTGAATGGCAGAGCTTGTGTATTGTTTGTGAGTTAACTGGAAACACCAGCTAATTACAGACCTCAGACCTGTGCAACACACACACACACACACACACACACACACTCAAACGGATCCTGAGGGGTGGGAAGATGAGCTGACGTTGAAGTATAGATTAATTCCCTCTAATAAGCACAAGGATTATCAGACCTGTGTGCGTGTGTGTGTGTGTGTGCAAAGACATATTGCCAGAGCCTTGCCTAAGAGACAAACCTACTGTACAGTAATGGGGAGGACTGATCCCTATGTGTACAGTGTGTTTGTTTGTCTCCTTCACAAACGTTCATAGGTAGGGTTAGATATTCTCATAAAAGCACACTAAAGACGAACTTGTATCAAAACCAAAACACCTCCCCCTTCAATGCTGCCATAGGGTGTGCTCTCTCACATTGAAACGCGTTGCGAAGGCTAGGATATTGTTGTTGTGAGCGGTGTTCTCCACTTTGTTTGTGTTCCTATTTAGGGATTTAAAAATGTATAAAACAAATACAGCAGACAACATTGTTTTATGCTGTGTTGGTCCACACTTTCAGAGAGAGAGAGAGAGAGAGAGAGAGAGAGAGGGAGAGAGAGAGAGAATATGTACTGATAAGATGTTTTTAAAGCAGACTAGTAGTACAGCACATATTTCCTTAACAAGTTGCTGCAGCATCCTGTACTGCCTCAGGACTCTTATACTTACTGTGAATGCATAATGTAGATGGACACACACACACACACACACACAGCCAACATCTTGTTGAGTGCTATGAATCAGCGGAAGGGCAATCACAGTAGAGCTGTGGTTTAAAAAATGTTTTCAGCCAGAATCCCTCTGCACATTATTAAAAGTTCTGAAATGTTTTCAGCCACAAACAACACATCATAGGCCTACTAGCTGTTCCAGGTGGTTAATGGCTTCACTAAAAATAACCCTAGTGCACACACACGCACGTCATAATTAAATTAGACAAAATCTATATTTTGTTTTCAAACTTCATCATCCTCACCATCATGCATGTGTGCATCTATGAAACTAGATGGCAGTGTAAAATTTAAGAAAATACTCTTTTCATGGGAATAATGCACCTTTAAGAAGTTGTCATTAGTAGTAGCAATCCCTCTCTCTTCCTAAATGACAAACAGACAACTGCATAGATAAAGAATAGAGTCCCAGACAGACCGGTCTGAACCGGCCTTCCGAGGGCCCTTCAAGAGGCCACCATGATCTCATCTACTTCTCGTGTCAACTGTTCTTGTCCTCTCAGCAGTAAAACAAAGACCACTAAACAGATCTCCTGTACCTGAGAGCTGAGCCGGCTGTCGCATGCGACCGACTCCCTGTTACACGGGGGTAGGGGGTAAAGTGTGTAAGCCTGCGTAATGACACCGCTACGGAACTAATGCTGGGCTATTACGTTGTCACTGGATCCATCAAGAATGTGATATATCCCTCGCCATGCCCTCACCACAGGCCACCATCTCTGCACGCGGCATGTCAGAGCACATCTCTTCTTAGATGAGATGATGTGTGTGTGGCGCAAGCTAATCTTCTCGCATATAGGTGTATGTGTGTTGCGTGTGTGTGTGTGTGTGTGTGTGTGTGTAGTCTCGACCTCTTCCATCCATTAGCACTACATTACATAAGCATCTCTGTGATGAACGTCACACATATACAGTGTAGCCTTGTAAACTCAACTGACTTTCCGGAAGTGAGTAAGTCGATATTCATTTTCACTCAATAATTCTGTATCTGAAATTCCGGTGCGACGATAGTGCAGTGCTTGATTTACTAATTTCAGTTGTTACATTTATTTTAAGAAATGTCACGTTGCTAAGTTTCTCAAAAGATTCCTCTGTAAATGTTTGGGAACGTGCGACTTCCTCATGGAGTAACGTATATAATTATTATTTATTAAAGAGATGCAGCATCTCATTTTTGAAGGGGCCCTTTAATTTTCAGAGGGTTCTTAAAAGGGGCTATAGTTGATTGACATGCACAACAATCAAATACCTCCCATGTAGTAGAGGAATCTTGATTAACCAATGCTGTGTCCCAGACTCCACGTACGTAAAGGCTGGCTCTGCGAGACTAGTGTACGTAATGTGTTAGTACATAGACATATGCGTAATGTGCACTATACAGCACTGGGAAAACCACTTTGGAATGATTATTTTTATATAAATTATTATACGTAATATTATTTATAAATATTTACCGTATATACATATATAAAAAATTGTTTTATATGTATTTTATATATA
>JAODUK010002955.1:0-11752 GCA_027564635.1 Typhlichthys eigenmanni | reverse complement strand
TAGGCTCCAGACAACACAGCCCTCAGGTTCATAGGGGCACCCAAACCTCTCCACCACGATAAGGTGATGGTTCCCGTTCTATTGGGTATTCATTTATAACGGGGCTTTATTGTTACGATATATCGTGTTCTCAAGTTAGATATTTTAACTCTCCCTGCCTCCCCTGATGTGTGTACACACACACACACACACACAGGCACAGGCACACGAACGTGCGTGCACACACACACACACACACATTGCAAAATAACAAAAACATAAAGAAGCATATACTTTGTGAAAATATAAGTATTATTTAGATGGCCAATATTACTGATTATCCTAATTTATATGTCAGCGTTTGTTAATGGTTTAAAAATACATCCCAAATGATTAAGTGTCTATTTGGAGCTAATTGTATTGCATAAGAGGGACTATTATTCCTTATAAAATAAGTATTTGTACTGCCACTAGAAATACAAAACAATGCAACATATCTTTGGAAACAAGATGAATACATCTGGTGTTACAATGTTGCAAGATGGAATATTATTTAATGATCAACCCCACCCCACCCCACACACAAATGCATGCTTCTGTAATGGCAATAATAGAAAAGGTGATTCATGTAGATTCCCCATGAGAGGCAGGTCACCTTCCAGAGGTTGGTCTTTCTGGAAGGGTGTGTCCACGGCACTCAGGCTGCTGGTAGAGTTCCCCAGCAGGTCAGGAAGAGAGGATGAGACAGACACTACCGAGGGCGTGCGTCTCCACTTCAGCACGGGTGGGTATTCCTCCACCACGGGGAACTCATCTGGGGCCGGAAACTCATCCTGCAGCGGAGAGCACCGTCTATCAGATCACGGGGCCCATAGGCTTCTATTGCAGCACGTTCAATAGAGCAGTAGTTCTGATATAACTGGAATTACTGAATCAATTAAACCCTCACAGTCTGGAATGCTGGAATAGAAGACTACGTTCCATTCAGATACAATGAATTTAATGTGGAGTTAATACATTTGCATCCCCTAAAAACTCCAGAAAATCTTTTTTTCCCATCATCTATAATGTGTAGGACTATTTTACAGATAGCTTCAGTAATGACTTTACCAAACAAATCGATTGCTGCTTTATAAATAACGCACTGCTGTCAAAAACTATGATCAACCTCCCTTTAAAAGTAATAAAAATAAAGATATAAAGAAATCAACTCAACTAGAGAGCCAAGCACGTCTCTACATGATCTACCGAAACTAGCTTACAATAACACTACGGGACTGACATACATTACACTGTGTCCCTGCTATGTATCATATTAGGGCTTTAAAATGTGCATGACATGTGGACTATAGGAACACGTGTCTGTATTACAAAGGATATTAAAGGTTTTGATTTCAAAATGCTAAATCTTAGAACGTTACCAGCGAGTGGTAACGTTCTACTAAAACTAACATTGAAAAACTGCAATACCGGTACAAAGGAAATTACATTTTAATACAGTGGCATGTTGTAAAATATAGCACTGACCCATTTACATTCTAATTTATAAAGGCTTAGTAAGGAACTGTAAGCTAATACACGTTGAGATATTCCCCAAATATCTCCTAGCGGTCTGCTCACTATTATCTGGTACTGTGCACACCACACACAACAACAATATCCTAGCCTTCACAGTGCGTTTCCAATGTGTGGGGTTGAGCGTCTGAGGGAGCGCCCTATGGTATTGACGGGAAGCGTGTTTTCGCTTTAATTTTAACTTAGCAAGCGTTCCGGAGAAAGACTTACCGTACTTCTATACCTCTAATAGCTTCCTATCACAAGAATACTAACCAGAGATAGGGTGGGCTCCTCCATGTACTCTTTCAGGCTGAGACTCTTGCCATTGACCTGGTGAAGGGAGAGGGTGTTACGTGTGAGTGTGTGTGCACACGGACACAGAGATGATGTGTGTGTGTGTGGAGGGCGGGAACACTGACCTGTAGGTGAGTGCAGATCCTGCGAAGCACGTCATACACACTGTCTCTTGACAGCAGAGACACAAACACATACTGCACAGGAGAAAGGAGAAACGACACCATGCCTTCACATCCAGTAGAATGGGGACAAAATTTAGCTGCCTACAGGCACATCCGGGCCACTGGAACTCATAACATCTGTGTGTGTCATTTTCCTGGCCGCATTTCGGATTTGGCAAGGTATACTTTTTGAAACGACTGTGTTTCTATGCCAGCTAATTCTTTATCCAGTGGCTGCAATAATGACACATATTGTTGCTGCCACGAAATAGGCATAGCAACTGTGTAGTCAAGTGTAGACATTTCCGTACATGCATTAACATGTCTGCCTTGCAGATCAGCTCTGCCTCTGTCTTGCCTAAATGCATTTTGTCACTGTGATGTGTGGTGTCTTGTGACTACATGTCCTACTTTCTGTTGTTATTTATGCTAGCACCTACAGTAGGTCCGTACTTGCATGTGACCCAATGACAATACACCTGAAACTTGAACATGCTTTGATTCCCTATCCAGACATAGACCTTGTGTGGCTGTTTCCCCACAATCAGAACATTTCCATAGTGTATAGGAAAGTTTTCACTGTAAAAATTAACAACAAATTCTGGGCATGGAGCACATATAGACAAGCTCACATGTTTCATTATTTCACCAGAATGACCGTGCCTATATTTCTGGAGTCTACGGCACATTTTTTAAATATCTATAACTGTGCTATCTTGTCAGTTTAACACAGTTTAAGAAGAAGTTTAATTTGAAAACATATCAGAACCTGCTTCTACCTGGCAAGCACCTATTCACATAAATATATCTCTGTAGACACATTTACGGGCCAGCACTGCTCCAACAGTACAAGAGGATAACGATGTCTATTTGTGTCTGTATAGAGCAGACACTGGTTAATGTGATTAATACAGTTTGACTAAATGCAGTCAGTGTGTACACAAGGTAATCCTGCAGATGAATAATATTGCAGGGACAGGAAGAGCCTTAATCCAGCGAGCAGATAGAGGGCACTTTAATATTTTTTTCACATTATCTGATGAGTGGCAGTTCACTAAGACACTGTGACTCCTCCAGCTTCAACCATCACATTATGCAAAGACTACTAATCATTTAGATATAAACTGCCCAGTCTGCAGCATCTATAATTTCATAGTTTTTAACTGTTAAATGTAGTTTTTGAAGATAATCTTTTTTCATTCCAATATATTGAAGCATTAAAACATTTTTTAGTTTTATGTATTGTTATATAATATGCTGCTAAATGTAAACCTAAAAATACTTGTGCCCATTTCAATTTAATAGTTAGCATTTACCCAGCTCATTAGCATAACATGTATTGCCCCCATCACATCTCTGCTGCTACATGTACTGTATTAGCATTAAGATTCTTTTCACAGACAGCATGGTGGCAATGCTTACTTTTTGACCCGTGTCTGTAGTGATAGCTATACCATTGGGCACCAGGCCAGCTGTTTTGTGCTTTTTTACAAGCCTTACGGAGACCACAGGAATAGCTACCTAGAGAGACAAGCATAACACACATAAAGTTACATACACTTAGGGAAACATGGAGGGGACAAAATTACAAGGAAGGTAAATAGAACATTCTTTATAATAAAAAGGAGACAAATAAATATATCAAGAAAGTGGGATTTAGGTAAATGTTTTGTGACTGAGTGACTTGATTGAGTGACTGCCAAAACTGTACAGTATGTGTGACATGTATAAACATGCTCTATATCTAGACAACATCTAGGTTTAATAAAAATTAGAAAAATTACTGGCCTATTTGAGAGGAAACAGAAAGGCTGGGCAATAGATAGAGACTGAGGGAACTGAGGGAAAGTACGTGGAAATGAAAACTTTAAAGAAAGGCAGAGGGTCTGGTTTCAACCAGAATGTCTGGAACGCTCTGAATAAGCAGCTTATTGTCACTGAGGACAGGAGAGGTTGGATTTCAAGAGGGAAGGAACAATTCAATATCAAAATAAGGAAACTCAGCTAGATAAGATTACGTGTCCTTGTATGGTGTAGTGGTAAAGAGAAACAAAATGTTTTTTTTTTTTTACATAATTACAGTCATAGATTGACTGTAATTGTGTGAGTTAACTTGTGTTTGTCTTTTGACAACTGACATAAACAGCATGCCAACCTGTCATCTATCAACAGGACAGGTTGTCGATCTGTCTTACTTTGATGTCCTTGCCGAAAAGGTTGGCGTAGAAACACAGCCAGTGTCTGGAAATGTAGAGTCTGCCTTGTAAGAGGATGTCCCTCAGCAGAGCACAGGAGTACACTAAGAACAGAAGAAATTGATTCAGGTTTGTTTTTATTTCTAGGGGTCTTCAACTGGGTAAAGGAAATACTAATAATACATGGGATTATAGTGAAACTGGCTGATAAGATGAAAGTGGGTAGAGATATAATACTGTGGTCAGTAACTGCTTAATCTCAAAATAATCAATCATAAGCAAGTTGGCAGTTGAGTTGCCATAACATAACTAATACAGGAGAATTAGGAAGATGTTTATCAGCCAAAATATATAAAAACAACAGCATTAACAGGTCAGCTATGGGTTAATATTTGATCAACAATTACGCTTCTCATATTTAGTCCCTGTATTATTGTACTATTTACACAGCAGGAAAGGTTAAGTTACAACAGTGTAATCAAACCAAGCAAACCCCTTGTAAGAAATGAATGCAAGGTAGGATTCACTTCTCCTGCTGCGATCAGTTTCACTGTTCCTCCACCTAGCCCACTGGCAGAACTGAAGCAAGAGGAACAATAGCTGGCAACAGTGTTCAAATGATTATAGAAGCCTGTGAACTGTTCTGAAATAAACTTGAATAGATTATCCTAAAAGTTCTGCTTTATAATAGAGGACTTTGATCAAGTAGATGTAGCGGTTGTTAGAGAAAACAAAACAGAATTAAATGCGATATTGTGTTACAATGTGTAATAATAAGCAGTATACTGTAACATGTTTAAGGACAGGAGAAGCAAAAAGGTTCAGCATTACATAAATGTTTTGAAACTCTTGCATTCCCTGTGTGTTCCTGTGAGAGTTCCTTTCAAGACCTCCCCCCTACAGCTCTCATCCTGCCTTCTCCCTAAAGCTGCTACTGTGCGTGTGGGCAGACATACAGGGTCCAGGCAGGGCTGTAGGACGGCCAGAAGGGTGGTGACGAGTAAACAAGGGTACCTTTCATGAGGAGCTCTTCCTTGGACACACAGGGGAAGAGCTTGTGGTACTGGGAGTTGTACTTGCTGACAGTCTGTGCAGAGAGACAGGGCAGAGAGTGTTGAGATGCTCCTTGGCTGTGTGGCCTGCCTGCACAGTGCCTTTGACCCCTGAAGCACCACCACCCACCACTGGCTGCAGACAGCAACCTGCTCCCTCAGAGGCTGTGAGCGCTGCACTAAGCTAAGTACGTGGGAGCCGTACACACACGCACTCATCCAAGGCCTGGAGAATCCCACTGCAAGACACTAAGGCTGGCCTCAAATATTCGACTATTAGGATATTCGTTCATTAAGTATGCATTCGATTTTCATTTAATTCGATTTTGTGTTTCACTTCTGCATGCGTGTTTTTCTAAAAGCACTACTTTCTCTGTAAAAAACAAACCCACGTCTTCAAATTGTATTACACAGACTACACTTTCAACAAAATCGACTGCAATTGGCTCTGTCTGTAAGAAGAGGGAAGGTCTAATCCTTTGACATACGCACACGCACGTATGTCACCGAGCACAGCTCCGATTTGATTCATTCAGGTGTCAGTCAAAGGTTGCTTTGAGAGCTTGACTAATTTAAAGTTTACATGTGAGTGCTAAGGTGCTAATTGAAGTTTTGTGAAATGGAGATTACATCTGCCGGCTAATATAAAATTATGCAACGTCAGTTGCGTGCAGTATTTATTCATGTAATGTGTTTTGGACTACATATTTTACTATATTGTATTGTCTGGAATGGATATTTGCCAATGTAAAATAATTTTTGACTCTTCGCAATCGGTGAAATAGTCTCCATGGGTGAGTAAAGCTCTGGTTATGTATGTTGGTGGTCTGACAAAACTGTTTATTTGTACCTGCTGTTGCGATTGTATCTTGAAATAGTTTATATCAATCAAATCAGAATAATCGTAATAATGAATTATACACTCAAATATAGTAGCTGAGCATATCTCTAAAGCCTGCAAACGGTCCTGACAGCTACCTTGGATTTGAACAGATACGCATTTCATATCATGTCTCCCACCCCCGAAGCTTCGAGTATTCGCTATTAATAACTAGCACAGCTTCGAATCTCCAAAAATGGTATTCGGACCAGCCCTACAAGACACACACTGTTGCCCCTGTGACAGCGCAGTGATGGGGGGGGGGCTTTATACGAACAGAGTCTATTTAAAGCACACGGGCTATGTGGAAACACATACACGCATCTTGACAGCGTGCTTCATAAGCATAACTAACAACCACATGGCTCTCAGACAGGTTACTAAAATATTGATCACAACCATTACCTCTACAAGAAGAGATGCGTAGGCTACTGTACGTACACTCTTGTAGCACTCGGACTGACATAGCTACTCTCAGACTCAAACTGTACTCGGGAGGAAACTAATGATACTTGGAAGACATCAAACTCTCTTACCCTGAGTGTCTCTTGTTTGTACAGTAACTAGTCTAGACTTTAAACATTCTACCTTTTCCAGCTGTGTTGCCTGAAATGACCGGGAAGGGCTGGACTCATTTTGAAATGTCTAAAATATGATTTTCTTCTCTGAATAAAGCATTGAGTAAATCAAGCGAGTTCGATTTATCCCCAGATCTGACAACATTTCTGGATCTCTGGCCAATCATCCCACTACATTTAGACCAACTAAAATTTTGTTCAGCTTGTAAGAAGTGACAAATGTCCATCTAAAATTGCAATTATAATGATTTGGGGCCTATAAGGAGTATCCAAATCAGAAGGCAATTCTATAAGCCAAACCAATTATTAACCAAATAATATAGGCATAGTTACATATTACCTGTGTATGATGACTATGTAAAGAATAATGAGACTATGGTTTAGGCTATGATATAACACAATTCAGATAAGTTTTCCATGCGTTTTACTGTATGACCTATAAATGTACACAAAGCCCTGACAAACACACCCTTCTCTGCTCTTTAACCATGTATCTTGCTCTCTGGCTCTCTGACACGCAGCTGTGATCTGTGACACCCCAGTCTGTACCCAGAAACATGATCCATCAGCTCCTCAAACACGTCTGTGGCAGACTCTTATTCAACATACAGTTGTGTATCACCACAGTATATACTGGGAACTGGTCAATGGTTAACATCATATTATTGTTCAAGCCTTTACTGAATGCCGTGGATTCTATGAGTCTATGTTTATTTAGCTGTTGAAGTCAAGTTTGAAACAAATGTTTGAAGCGATGTGGTTTTTAAACAGTGATAAAGATTAGGTGAATTTCTAACCTCACGAGATACAGTAAATTCAGATATGATAGACCAAACATACCTAATACAGTACACACTGTACCAGTATGGCATTTATTGATGCAGACTGTTTGCTATGCAACCACAACTGGCACCTGCACATGAGAGCCAAATACAATCCAAATGAGTGACAACCACAACGGAACTACAGTAGACTTACCGAACCGCGATAGCATTTTTTCACATCTTCATAGGACAGATCCTCAATCAGATTAAATCTATAATACAAAAAGATAAAATAAAAAAACACATTCCGGTAATTAACATACAGATAAACATAAAGTCACAACATCAATGCCTTAGTGAATACAACCTTAAATAACAGCTGTACAACTGTACTAAAAGCCTATACAGCCAAGGTGCCATTATTGTAAATACTCCTTAGTTACTGTTAATTTTGATAACAGTGTCACCCACATAGAGTCACACTGTACTGTGCTGTACTGTACGGTATGATGAAGATAACAAATGCTAACTGCCTGAAGTGGCAGAATGCATGTCTCTTTAAACTGTATAAATCAGAGAGACATGTGTACTGTAGTTTTAAAGTTGGGTTAGTGCTTTTACAGCATTTAACAGACACTTTTATTTATCTATTTGAATGTAGAAATGGCAAAAGTGTTAATGTAATGACTAAGAGTGAACGGGGAACTACCCTTTTATACTAATTAGCAGACGTGCAGACGGTCCTGACTGGCAAATCGGTCGTCCTACCTGGGTATAGGGGCGAAAGACTAATCGAACCATACTCTTATAAACTTAAGCTTATAAACTAAAAATATATATATATATACTGTGTATATATATATGTTTTTATATATATACACATATATACACATATTTTTATATTTATATATATTTTAACGGGGGAGCAGAGTAAAATCCTGCTTGTGATAAAACATGAAATAAAAATGTAATATGTATAATAAAAATGCATGTACTACACAACATCATGAGATCCTTTGAGGGGTCCTGACCCTGTCTTTGAAAGCACTGGTATAAACCAGGTGCAGTGTCACTACTCAGACAGGGTCAGCTGTCAGAGCTGACAGAGACGGATGCTGTGATGTCCTGCTGTGTGTGTGTGTGTGTGTGTGTGTGTGTGTGTGAGATGATGTATTGGAGGATGTTGTTTACAGCCAGCTGCAGCTGTGACAAGAACCCAGTGCCTGGTGGAAGCAAGCCTCCTTAATGGCCCTTTCACCCATTTGACTTGATGCAGAGCCTTCAAACCAGCACGAAGCCAAGGAGCAGTGCCAAAACCTGTGTTTAGTTCCATTCAATCTATCACCTACCTGCCTCTACGCCAGTGAGCAAACACAAAATCACAATCTTATTGACTCAACATTTGCTGACCGCGTTAAGCTAAGGCACACAAGATAAATGTAAAGCATATTTTCTTAAATATATAAATAAATAAAACACAGCAGCCTAGCTTAGATATACTGTATATGTTTTTAGTGGAATATCTTGTATATGATATACAGTATATACAGTATGTATATATATATATATATATATATATATATGTATATGTTATCATTTGTGGATGAGCACAGTTATCTTAAACATCAAACCCCTCAATAATCAAATAAACTCTCAATCATCAAATACAGAGATCCCCTCTTGCTTGTGACTGCGTTGTGAACAATAAACTGCTTGTACAGTAGGTAGCTCCTGGCTGCTGTATTATGCTAACTATAAATAGACTCCCATGCTCCCAGGTGGAGAGAGAGTGTGATTATTGAAAACACAGGCTGCTCTATTGGGCTAACTAGCTCTCTTACACCCCCCTCCCTCTGCCACTCTGTCTTACACAGTATCTAGGTCATGTGCATTTACAAATCAATATCTAAGCCTTAACACGTGAAGGAAGCACGTGCCACCAAAAGCATGTGGAGGCTGTAAATTGCGCCAAAACTCTGTGTTGTATCTGAAATGGTATTTAGTAAACAGAACAGTTAAAATATCCAACAGTCCTGATGTGATATGAGGCTGTGGGGTGTATATAACAGCATGCATTTACAGTCTTACGACCAGCTTACGAGCGATTCCCCCATCTCCTACTGACTCCATGGGCTCTCGACTATAAGGCCACTATTAAACCTCTGTGAGAAAATTAAATGTGTATGTGTGTGTGTAAGTGCCCTTGGCAGTATGTCATGCAGATAATTACTAGCTGGAGGGAGTCTAAATGGAATCCTACATTTGAGAGTGAAAGCCTCCGATTAATGGCTAGCAGTGAACGCAGTCAATAATTTAGATGATGGAAGGGCAAACAGAAGAGAGAACATTATAGAGAGTCACTGACTTATTGGCCTCAAAGCTAAAGACGATTATTAATGTTTTGAATTGATATTACTGTAGTATTGGAATGGGTCTGACTCAATGCATGGCATTGCATAACACAATGTTAGAGGATACCCTTTGGATTTGGACCCTATATGTTCCAGTGTCTGTGTCTGTGTACTGGACTGTATAGTGAGGGAAATACATGGGAAAAGACCAAGTGATGTGGTTTATTAGGCAGGGGGTTACTATAGAAACAGAGACCAGGCTCTGCAATCTAATGAAAGCACAGTGGAAAACACTTCAACCAACAGTATTATGTTCTTGTGATGCAGTGAAACGAAAATGGCATCTTATATAAACTTGTCTAACTAAATTGCTTATTTAAACACTACAACTCATTTGTATGTATTGAGGTAAGAATACAATACAGAGAAGTGGAAATCTCATCAGAGTAAACATGGGTGTGTGTATCCTACGTGCATGACAGTCCCCAGACAAACAGACTGTACAGTATGTACGCAAGTCAGCCAGGGCCCTCCCATTCACTTACACACACACACAAATCAACAATACCTCTGTCTCCAATCCATTTAAATATATATTTATAACACACACAATCACCATCAGTATAGACCAGAGGTCTTCAACGTTTTTCGGGCCAAGGACCCCTTCGCTGATAGAGACACTATCGCCCTATCACATATGATATCAAATATTTAGTTGCCGGGCCAACATTAATGTGTATGTATGGTTGCCTATGATGCCATGTATAAAAGTATGCCTCTATTAAGCCAATAAAATAATAACTGACATATTTATATATTTATAGCACAGTTTGTATTTATGTTAATGTATATTTTTATGATCACAAAATAAAGTTTTGGATCAAATAATTTAGAGGACCCCCTTCACTACCCCTGAGGACCCCCTGTTGAAGCCCTCTGGTATAGACTGTATCCTAGTATACTGTATTACTGTATGATACACTCTATACTGTACTGCATCATACAGTACAGTATATACACACACTGATATCAGCCCAGAAGCTCCTTAAGTGAACATGACACACTGAACACATAGTGAATATAGTGACCTCACTTATTCCCTATCCCCTGCCTATTCTAGAGGGAAATTGAAAACGGCCTTTTTGGAAGTACTGTGTGCGTTTGCGTGTGCGTGTGTGTGTGTGTGCGTGCCTATTGTTTGACATCAAACACGGCTGAAATGAAAGCGGAGAAGAACTGCTGTGTAAATAAACCAGCAGTGGCTCTGCCCCACAGCCGTGCATGCACAGGATACAGATGGGGCATGTGCCTCAGCATACAGCAGCAGGTGTGTGCGTGTGCGTGTGCGTGCACGGGCTTGCCTGAAGTGGCCGTGCGTGTCCACATCCTTGGAAGCATCTAGGTCCTGTGTGGTTAGCATGGCAGTCTCTTCAGGCTGATCCTGCAGGTCTGTCATGTTCCTGGCCCACACACAATCACACGCAGGACTGGGTCAACACTGTTTTTACACACACACTACTGTATGTGCAAGAGGTCTGTGGTGCAAACAAGTGGATACTAGCTTCAGCCCTTTCTGTTAGTGCAGACATGTACCCACCCGCACCCACACTGAATGTTCTCTGTTTACACATCATAACATCACACAAGCTATTTCATGTCCCGTCGGAGCCAGATGTGAAAAGCCATTTATTATTAGTAGTTCTTTGCCTGCATAAATAAAGCCAGTGCATGTCCTCTATGATGTTACAAAAGCAGAGAGCACATCAGGGGTCTTCCAGATGGCTGAGCTGATTTATTTTGCTATGTTCCCCATAGTGCTGTACCAAACGATTATTTTTTTGTCGATTAATCTATCGATTATTTTTTTCGATTAATCGATTATCTCTTCGATTAATCGGATAACTACATTATTGATAATATAGAAATCCAGTCGATGCC
>JAODUK010002953.1:0-11753 GCA_027564635.1 Typhlichthys eigenmanni | reverse complement strand
TATATTATTTTTTTATATAAAACCTGTAATTTTGCCCAAATGTAGCATTTATGCTAATCGCTGCTATCTAGTTGCTAACAAGCTAGTAGCTGCATAGCAAACACAAACTGCAACTGACTATAAACAATTTGCTGCAGATTGACCAAGCCCACGTCATGTGAGTAAAGAAATCAGTCAGAAAATTTTATTTTTGGAAACAAATTAAATAATAAACCATGACAGAAGCAGCATACTATAAATAGTGTTAAATAAACCTTGATTTCAATACTGACCCAAACTGATTATGATTTTCTTTTCCATAATCGAGACATAACTTAATGCCAAGAATATTGTAGGGGAGTGTCTGGTCTAGATTGGTTGGACAGTATCGAATCGATTTTAATTTCCTTCTAATACACGCTCTCTCACACACACACACACTTTCCTCACTCACTCTCAAATCGATACCGTAATGGTCAGTGAAAATGGGGCCCCATAAAATCAAGTCAGAGCATTGTGCTTATTAATCCAGAGACAGTACATTTCCATTTGAGGGCATCAACAGTCTAGTTGTCTTTCACAACAAGAACAACATCTGACACTTTGTTGGAAGTCAGTGGAATTATAAACCACACTAGCAGGAATCTTCCCTGGTTTTAAAGGAAAACCAATTAGATTCATGCCTTGTAATGTTGTGTTTTTCAGACAGCTGGTCGTTTTGCCACACTACAGGCCTTGCTGTATAAACATAGCCTCTGGCAGACGGCAGAATGCATTACAAGCCAACAAGCAATGATGAAGAGATTGACTATTAAATATTCAACAGCTTCAACAGAGATTGATGGTAGGAGGGACACAAATTTCATAGAAATATCAAATGTGTATGACATGGAATAAGAAGTAAGTGTGCTAGTAGCATGCTCTGTAGTGCATCATTGTTTTAGAAGGTCAAATGTCTGTTTCAATGTCAGTCTCAACACTCACAATACAATGTTTTCAAGCGTTCCCCATTTCCTTTTTGATGTGTGAGCAACATTTTCAAGGCAAAGGGCAAGATATGCACTTTCAAATTTGTCACTTTAATTGTTGCAGCTGACGCTAGTGTCATACGTGACTTACTGTGTGGAGAGTGTAACAAGTAGAGTTTGCTTCACTTCCCAGGCTGACATGCAGCTAATAAACGACAGTATACTCCAGTAGCAAACAGTCTGTTATCTACCTGTTATACCCCCCCAGAATTAGTATCTTGCCTTGAAAGCTGGCACAAATTTAAACGAGGAAAGCTTTAGAAATGATATTATGGAATTGCCTCAACATGATCTCCCAAACTCCAGATATGACCTTGGTAGTGTCTGATCCTCCCTCCTCTCTCCAATATCTTCGTATCATCCTTTACAGTTCAAACATTCCCAATCAGTGGCTTTCAATGAAAAGCCACAACACTGTGTTTATCACAACACGATGCCTTATGTATGGCCATAAGGGTGGTTACCCCTTCTTCCAATTCCCCACAGAAAGACTAAATATGACCTAAATATCATACATTAGTGCAAATGTTGCATTAGTCACATCATTCCCAGTAAGTATTGTTCCTGGTACTCTGGAAAGAAGCTGAGCTGAGCTTGCAGGCCGACTTCTGAGTAATGCTGGCGGCTGTCCCATCAGCCTGACTCTCACAGTGCAGGGAGAGCACTGTGAGAAGAAAATGGCTATTTTATCAACTACATGTGTCGGCACGTGATTCTGGGTAGGTAGGTGTGTGTGTGTGTGTGTGTGTGTGTGTGTGACTGGGAGAACAAATAACTGTGAGCATGTAAACTGATGAGTTATGAAGTGTGAGTGTGTGTGTGTATGTGTGTGCGTGCGCGTGACTGGGAGAACAAATAACTGTGTATTAACTGATTAGCTAACAAGTGCGTGCACGTGTGCATGTGCATGAGAGAGAGAAAGAGAGAGACTGATAGCTATGCACAGGTGCACGCCGTGCACATTATCAAGTGGGACAGTGATACTGCACACACAGTATAGGAGCTTCCGTAACATTTTAAGCTAGCATGGTACATTTACTGTATATATATACTGTATATATATATATACTGTAGAATATGACACCTGCAGCAAGCCCAGGCAGGAAGCTGCTCTCACACACGCGCACACACACACGCACGCACGCACGCACGCACACACACACACACAGGGGTGTTGGGTTTCTTTTACAGGTTGATCGTTTCAGAGCCGCACCTTTCTGCTACCTCAAGCTGGGATTTGCTAGTCCATTGCCATGTATGTACAGCTTGCATTTGCTACCGGCAGCTGAACACTGCAGGCTACAGATGGCGCGATAGTGTGAAGGGGCAGAGTCACTTGAGCAAATATCTCTCTGGACCCATCGCTGTTACTCACTGACAGAATGTCTGACACTTTCCTCCCCTAAAGGGAGAAGAAAAACACAGCCCGGCTCTAGATCATTACGTGATATGAAGAGTTTGGTCAAAGATACTGGCAAAGTTACAGGATGGAGCACTGCAATGCATTTCAATGGAAGTAGAAATGGAAGGGTTCTACACCCCCCAGTGTGTGTGTGTGTCTCTTAAGTGGGCGTGTCACTGACGGCATTGTGCTGGAGAGGCTGATGTAAGCAGCACCCAGACGGCTAAATCTACCATGCATGGTCTGAAACCAAGTCCATTTGCCTCAAAATAGTTTCGTAGGTACTTGGGAATTAATGTTCAAAACACCCATTAATTCTCCCAGAGAATAATAATACGCAATATTATGGTAAAATCCATAGACTTCCCATAAATTACATAGAAAACTGGGTCGTTCCGGTCTGCAAAAGTCCCTCCCCCGTTCCAAAAATCTAACATGGAAGTGCTGTCGCTCACTGTTATTCCAGTCTCTCTGGTTTAGTCCTCAGGTCATTATATTACCATAATCACCAGGCATCGTATGGTCTTAAGCTGCATTATGCGTTACTCACTTCATGTAGGTAGGCCTAGCTCATTTGCAAGAGCAGGCTTTGATCTGCCAGATATGCGTGTAGAAACGTGTGGATGCCTTGTGAGGTCCTGTGAGTCATACGCTCTTGTTATGCTATGTGCTCTTAAGGCAGATATACAGATATACAAAATAATGATGTAATATGGTATTGTATGATGTTGTGTCTAATGGTATATTTTGTATTGCATGCATTCTACCTTTTTCCTGCAGTTCAAATATTCCAACATATTTTAGCTCTATGTGCATAGTTCGAATTACTGGATTTGGGGGGGGTTTGTGCCCCCCCCCCCCAAAAGTTGGACCCCAAAAAATAACACGTTGAAACATTTATATTCTTCTTATAATACTTATTACAGTTAAGAAGCTTTATTGTGATCATGAATATTAAAATATACTTATATCTATATCTAGATCTTATATCTATAATACAAATTCAGACACCCCTGAAGTGGACCATACCTAGTGGTGCTACATTAAGTGGTTTTCTTAATGTGCAAATAGCCTATTACACCTTTCTCAAAGCCAATTAATTAAGATTTATTTATGCAAGCAATTTTATTATGCTTATAAAAAGTGATTGACCAAATGACCAAATTGGCTATTTCAAAAAGTGTTGGGGACATGTTCCCAGCGCCCCATTGTAAATTACACCTACAATGCCTACATAACATTATAGCTAACTAAGAGAGTCAACACGAGCAAGAGGAAGGCAGTGGTTCTGTGGTTATGCAGGTTTATACTCAGCAGGATGGCTAGAATGGGTGATGTATCTTTTAAGTTTGACATGTGCAGTTTGTTGTATGATGGCTCTCTGTTACAGCTACTCTACCAGCATCTATTTGTGTTTTATTTCAGATATATTTGCTATATTAAATAAAGTAGCCTATATTATATACCGCAAATTAAAACCTAAATAGCCCATAATATTCTTCAGTCAGTCAACCTTCCTTTAATAGGACATGTAAATTTATGTCTGAGTGTAACAGGCCCTTAATTCCTTTCGCACAACTCGCACTGTTGCTCAGCAATGATGGGCCACTATCAAATTAAGCAGTATGGCAAGAGTATGAATAGGAGGATGAGGGGGATGGGAGTGAATTAATAAGTGTTTCTTCAGTCTTCAGGTGTAGAAATGATTAAATGCAATGAGGGTATTATAGCATAGGAACAGATTTGGCATGGATTTCCTACTGTAAAAGTTATTTAGGCCAAGTTTTCCATGGGAAACAATGTGACCAGAAAAACCAGACTGTCAGAATGTATCTCTCAGAATGTCACAACCAGGCACCAATCACCTTGAACTTAGAAGCTACATAGGCCCGCCCATATGCAGTCTTCTTGACACGTGCACTCTCCCATGCCTGCCATTATTAAATGGGCAACCGGTGGCTCATTAATATTAATGCATGTCTCCAGAATGGCTTGTCTTGTTCTAGAGGAGCCCTGAACTATACACTACTACACACAATTTCTGGTGAAAACTGGCATAGGCCTATGTTTTGTTTCTTCTAAAACATTATTAAATTGCCAAACTAAATATACCTCTCCCCTTCCCATACATTTTATACAACCCGTTAAAAAAAAAACAAAAAAAAAACAACATCTGTTGTACTACAGAAATGAGAGTGTCGATAGCTACAGTATTACAGTATGTGTAGTAAAACGCATTTCTTAGAGTTCACACACTCCCTTCTGCCCTGCCAACAACCTGGTGATGTCAGGAAATACTGCATTCAAACATCCAACAAAAAGAAAGGTAGAAAGTACAATCAGTTAAACAAAACACATGGTCAGCTTCACCAACTTTTAATAAGGTGACTTCATAAAATACTGTTTACAGATATTTTTTCTCATCGCTACAGGATTATGAACTATGCGATTGGCCACAAAGGCTCCACTTATGCAATTAGATGTCACCTTTCCCAAGGGCACCTTCAATAGCATGCTATAGGGTTACACCACAACTTTACAAATGGTGAGCATTATTTAGACAGAAGGCATGCTTTCAGCTACAGTTGAGTCAATTAGGCAGTTAGGTTATTGTGTATGCTACATTGCCAGAAGGAAAGACACCTGGTACTTGGAGACTGTAGTGGTATGAAATCTACACTGGAAGCGGGTAAAACGCACAAACAGTAGCAACAGAGTACCAAAGGTCTGAGTCACTGCTACACAGCAACTACAGAGTTGAGAGAACTACCAGACTAAATATTTACACTGAGAGGGTGTGCTAATTCACTAATAATGTATTGTGATGACTGCCTTGTTTAAATGGTGTAGTTTATGCATGCATGCATTATGAATATGGATAAATGTTTAGAGGGTAGAACTGGGTTAAAATTATATGGCTGTCTAATATTTGTTTTGGTTTGCTATTCAGCACAAAAAGCTAATTATGTACTGAAATGTGTGTGTGCGTGCGTGCGTGTGCGTGCGTGAGTGCATGCGTGGTGTGGCCTGACAGAAGGCAGAGGTGAACTGAGCCCTGACCCAATTTCTTGCTGCTTCAGGCGAAGTCACGGCTGGGGAAAGACCCCCAAAACACACACGCACACACACCACTCTTGAGTGTGAGGGTGCGCACTGCATATATTCACACCACACACACAATACTTATGTCTGTGCACATGCAATTACCCTTTGTTCCTGTATGCTATATGCAAAGTAATACACCTCCCCCCCCCAACCCCCGCCTTTGATTCTCCTCTCCCTCCCCTCTGGTGATTTTCCCTCTTGCCTCTTCATCCTCTCCTCTCCCTCTGGCAGATGATTGTGTCCAGGAAATAATGATCTGGTGGCTTTAGACTGCACACCAGGTCTTCACCGGTCCAAATAAATTGGACCTGATCCGACATGAACCAAAGCATTTTTCAGCCAACCCGATTTGCATAAATTAAAAAAGTATACAATGAGATCCGTTCCAATGACCAACAGACCCGTACACGAGAAGTACCGTGGATTATACTTTTTTTTTTTTTAACAGAGACCCATATCCAAAAGACCCGCTGAGTACCAAAAGAATAAACAGAACCTTAAAATGATGTCGCAACAGGCAGCAACGTCCAAGGCTGGACCTATTCGATGTCTCAATGTGTAATTGCTATCACGGACCATGGTCAGATCCGCAAGTAAAAGTAGAAGTTGCCTATATGTTCAGCGGCGCTGGCAATAGTATATGAATGAATGAACCTGCTTTCAAACCAAACAGCAAAGAAATGCTGTTTTTTTGTTTTTTTTTCGGTTTCAGAATTGTGTAATTGATTCTAAATATAAATTAATATACATATAATGTAACAAATGTATTAATTAATTATCGGGTCCAGTTGGTAAATCGCATTTACCCGAGATTCATAGCATTTATGTCAGACTTGACTCAGATCCGAGTCAAACACTCGCGGGTCGGGTCTCGGAGGACCAGTGAAGACTTCTATCGTACACACAACACACACTCACTGTGTGTGTGTGCATCCTTTTCTTTTTCTCTACATCTACAGAGAAGGTTCACTTCCCCCATAGCCTGGAACAGTGTATTTTGTCACGGTGTGTATGTGTGTGTGTTTTGACCCACATCCATCACTGTCTGACAGCTGAGCCAGTGAATAACAGCTATTAGATATACGACAGCTCCCTAACAACACAGTGGTTGAGCTGTGCACAAACACATGAAAAGAAAGAGTGTCTTGTATCAAAATAAGACAATGCTGAAATCAAACCAAGCTTCACAGCTTTCAGAATTCAGCGGTGTTCGTGGTTGCTCATGTAGTATAGTTTGTATTGTGTATGCTTGCTATATTATTAAATTGGAATTATCATAGATTATATCGGGGGTGGTGGGCTGGGGGGGATCAGGAGTTTTAAATCAATCCACTTAAACAAGCTTTCAAGGTAAAGTTTGCAGGGTAGCCTAATCCAGGGCCACTTTGGGTTTGGCATTCATCATTGAGTTTTGTGTGATTTTCAGATAAGATAGAATCTTATTCTTTGATTTTGTAGAAAAAAAAATTTTCCAGTCAAGGTGTCAGAACACTTAAATATAGTCTACGTTGTCCATACATGCGTCAAAATGATGGTTGCTACAAACAAAGGTTAGCTATTAGACCATGCTAACGACAGCCACAGCAAACACAAACGTTCCTGTCACTGTGTTTCATTCAGGTCAATATCTTCTAAGGAGGGGCTACCTTTCACAATACTGCTTGGGGGTATAGCTGTAGTCCTGAAACAAGAATGCTTGCTCCCAATAACCTTACCTAATGTGCTAACAGTCTTCGTTTATTTAGACTTGACTGTACAGAGAAACAATCCATTCATTACACAAGATAAGAGGGTGAGTGGTCCCTGGGGAATTTAAGACTGCGACTCTAAACATATTTAATCTGCATCTCTCTCTCTCTGAACGGCCACCATAAGAAGTCCATGCACATACACACACAAAGTTCAACCAGGCTAAAACATTAACAAAAAAAAAAGTGCTGGGGAATACAACTATCCAGCCCAACCCTGAAACATTGTCTATATAACATTACATATTTCAGACCCAGGACAGACAGACCCCACGCACACTTTTACATGAAGAAAATGTCAATGACACTGCGAGCACAGTGTATGACGATATCATCGTGTCAGTTTTAGTATAATATTACTGTTCAGCTATAGGAGGGTATATCCTAGCATGACGTGCCAAATGGTTTATTACACACAACCATCTGGGAAGCCGTCCATTGAAATCGATTGGAAAAAGGCAAGAACTTTAAAACAAATGTAAAAAAAAATAAAAATACCAGCCAGGCTGATTGGATGAACTGACGATGAGATCTATCACTGTTAACATTGAAACTAAACCACACTCGTAGCTGCCTATAGGATGTCGATTGGTCAGAGCCACTGTGGTTTGGACTGGAGCTCAGCTATTGGCTGACCGGACCGATATTGCTTTTAAGTCAAACTGAAGCTTATGCGATGCAGATGGCATCACGAGGATAGTCATATACACTATATGGTAGGGTGCTTGCATTGCGTGTGAATGTGTGTTATGAAAAGACTGTAAAAAGTCTCTTGCATAACTTTTCTTGCCCTATGACCTCACTTCTCACCCGGTCAAGGTTAGTAGCCTGCAGATTTCAGCAGAAGAATGTGGACCGAGGGCATTAACTAGTCCAGTCACAATATTCACTTTGTGAATAAGGTCTGGCCACTCTCTATTGGGAAGTGTTAACAGTCATTGCCTCCTACTGGCCTCCTACTGTGCTTCATTTTTAAACTATTGGACAGACTGTAACCAATCAACGGTTTTGTCCATCATCCAGTTCTACCATCATTTCGAAACACACTTGACTTCAATGTCATCCCATTAACTCACCCTGATCGGTCCGCCAGCAGGCTGGCTGTAACAATGCTAATGCAAAACAGCAAAAACAAATTGAGCCGAGAAGAATAGTCGGGCGGAGCCAGACTAATTAATTAGAGCATGACTGGTGTAATATCTGCACTAGCAAAGGAGTGTCCCGTCAATCACATGTTTATAATTTGAATCCACTTGAAAGTAGTTCTATGTCTTTTATGCCACCAACTCTAAAATGTAGTTTCACAACAGATATTGTTCTGTTAGCAGATGCTTTTGCTGTGAGTACAATTACTGAGAAGCAGGTTAGACATGTTGTGGAGAATCACACCCACAATCTTTTGGCTAACTGCTTACCCCAGCTGCATTCTTTTAAGACCCCCGGTACAGTGAGCCTACTGTCTAAATTAGTTTTAAAGCAGAGAAAGAGGTTAGAAGAGACAGTGTGACAGATGCACACCCACAGCAGAACATGAAGTTATGAAATGCCATTAAGATACTTCAGAAACCACCAAGAAAAGTTAAGGAAATATATCCTAACCTTGCCAGCTGATTACAAGTGATGAAAATATAAAATAAATATATATAAACCAACCAGTAACGCACATCTTTCGTATAGAACGCATATTCAAACAAAAATCTAAAATGCTTGGAAGTGTCTGGTAAGAAGCGAAGCAGAGAGAGCATTTTGCTGGTGCTGTAATAACAGGCTGGATGTGGCTTTAAGTGACAGTTCAGCAGGGACACCGACTGAAGAACGGTGTCCTTGTAGGTCAACCAACATAGCTTGCGTTTGCCCTCAATAGTGCAGTAGACAGTTGACTGGGGTTGTGTGGCTGTGAGGAGGAGAACAGACTGTAGTCTAGTTAAATATCCAGTAATAGTGCTGGATAACCAATGACAGGAAGGCGGTGCAGTACATCTGAGTTGTGGTGGCTGTGTGAACTAACTGACTGACAGACAGACAGGCAGACTGAGGAGAGCAAATATAGTCTAGCAGTGTTGGAGATTGTTCACCAGACAGAGCCTAATGGGCCCACCTGCAACTGTATTCCTGTAGGATTCCTAACCCCCCTACCGACCTACCTACCTACCTACATAATTACTGTAAATCTGTGTCTGCCAAGGCACTGAACTGTAATTAATCCACATTTCAGTTCAGAAGAACAAACACACACTTTACATTGTGCATTATCTAATCCTGTCAACACTCTACTGTAGATGATCAGGGCAATTACCTCAGTATTTTATAGTTTGATGGCCACAAGAAGACACCGTATTATTTTTACAAGTAATAGAATTAATGTAACATCTTCACTCTGCACTGTATAGCACGATCTGCACAGTAGCCTACTACACCACACACGGTTGTAAAAGTATTTCCCTTTCTGCGGTAACATGCATGTAGCACTTACACCAAGAACATATGTGACAGCTGTCAAAGTGTCTGAGCAATCTCTCCCTTCAAGCAATTAAAAAGAAAACAGTGGCCTGTCTGGAGATATTTGGCGAGCGGCAGCTGTAGTCTAATCTACTATCACAGCTCTGGGCTCAAGGTGCGAGAAACATTCAAGACAGCCTATATGGGGACAAAGGGTTGAGAAGCAGTAGTCAACAATACTGCATCTAGAAACATTTTTTCAACTTAAAAAAAAAAAGTGTTTGTCTAACCACTGTGCATGATATGGCCTATCCTGAATTTTAGGTTAAATTACATTGCTCATGTTCTTCTTACAGGTAACATCCAATATGTTCAAGTGTGGAATAATCCCCACACTTCCGTTATAATATGCACCTGATGATTTATTGCACCCTTACTTTTAAGAGATTGAATGAGCGCCTTGCCGTCTTTTATCAACTCCTTGATGAATTTATTAGTCTTGTCCAGCTCCAGTTCGTGCGACTTCAGCCTCTCTCTGAAGTGCGGGCTGTCCAAGTAACAGTCACTGAACTCAAGAGCGGGTAGTCCCATGCTTCAGCCGGCCACCAGCACCGAACTTAGACCAGCAAACTCCAAAGAGTAGGAGGAAAAAGGGCTGTTCCAAGTTGAGCTATTAGGCTACTGTTGCTGGGGTCTGCGCTTCTGCAGCCGGTGCTGTCGGTTGAAATTATGGGAAATCCTATAACATAGGCTTTAGCACGAAGCGTGAACTGCATCAACGGAAATGCCTACATAACCTCGCGTTCCTTCATCTAAAACGGCACTGTCCTTTGCATAAGATGACACTGCAACTGACAAAAGAGCTCCTGCTTTCAGAATACTGGGTATTTTAGCAGGCTACTATACAACACGGCATCCCCCTTTTCGCAAAAACGTCCCACGCGAATGAACTGTCTCTATCCCGGTTCGGGAAGTTTCGCCTGTCAGCAGCCTGTTCAGATTACATAGCCAGTGTATTCCTCATAACCACGTCATTGTGGACCGGGAAGAGACGACGTGGATGGACGGAAAAAATACCAGGCTGGTAATTGCGGTGTCTTCCCAGGGCGTTTTAAATGCAGTCCTCTCTATCCAGCCCTCTCAGTGCTGCCGTTCCTAATCAACCTACCCCGACACAGATAATCCAATGATTGACGTCTCTCTGAGCGAATAGAGCGGGCGAAATCGAGAGGGCGGCGGTGCCGTCGAGGCGGGCTAAGAGCACGTTGCTGTTGTTTAGTTGGTTGAAAAGCTGATGTCATTTCAACAGGAGCGGGGGAATTTCTCCTTCAGCAACATCGGTGATGGTCTGAACTCGGATTATAACCGCAGCCTTTACAACACTTTGACGCCCTCTGCTGACATTCTGTCGTCCAACCACACAGTCAAAATGCTATAGGCCTATGGAATATAATGCAGTAGGAGTTATCAAACATTAGGCCTATAGCCTATTGCTTTCGAATTCTATGGTAGGCATATATGCAAGCCTAATTCATATTTTCAATACTCTTCTCTCCTCTTTGACAGAGCCTTCAGTCGGTGACTGACTGGAAAGATGCATGCTAATAAATACATTAGTAAATCAATACTATACTATACAATTGGAATATACAAGTGAGCTAGACAGCTTTCAGTATATTACGTTACATATATTGTCCCATAGTTGCAGCGCCAAATGCCGGCTTAAAGTCGTATTGGCTGGGGTGCAAATGTGCACATTGAAATATCCAGAACATAGGAAAAATCTGTCTGAAGCAAATATTCCATCGGGAAGTATTGGCCTATTCAAGTTTGGGGAAACGATGTCAAGCGGTTCAATGAGCGGTTTGATATTCTGGCTATAGCTATTCAGAAATCGCTGTGCGGCCCCAATGCATCTTTCATGTTTTTTTGTGGGGTACAAATACACTTGTTCTAAATTATGAGGGGGACGCCTTGTAACAGTCTGATTTGTGGGGGTTCATGACTCTTTGCGACACATTGTTTACGGTGGCTGTGGTTTTTTTTCTTTAT
>JAODUK010002952.1:0-11754 GCA_027564635.1 Typhlichthys eigenmanni | reverse complement strand
TAAAAATAATTAAATAAATGAATGTAGAAATGCACAAATAAATAAATACATGTAAAAATACAGAAATAGCCTTTTTTAACACAAAAATTTAATTATTTTTTCAATTATTTATACTTTTATTTAATTATTTAACTTGGTTACAGATTGACACCCTAATCTTTGGCTTTCTCATTTCTCTTTTTTCTCTTTACTTTTCCGAAAACCAGATTTTGGTTTATTATGCAACATTGTGATCACTATTTCTAGCCATCTACTGACTGCAACTAAACACAGTCACTGAGAAGTGCGCTAAGGCAGGACCAAACCATTTCATGCATATAAAGGGGGGTGGTCGGTCAATATGGATGTTCACTTTTGGTCAATGGGGATATAACTTTTATTGCCAAAAACAAGTAAAAACAAAGAGATTATTAATTGTATTATTAAATTTGAAATATATATTCAACAATGATGGTTTATTTAATATAATAAAAACATGTATTAGTTTTTGCTTACTTTATTGGGCCCCTGTCAGTCAAGGGCCCTTGGAATTGTCCTAACTTCCCCCCTATACGGCGCCCCTGCCCATGGGGCATCTTTAGGAGATGTCCGTATCACCTCAACTGCTCCTTTCGACGCAAGGAGCAGCGACTCTTCTCCGAGTTCATCATGGATGGCCAAGCATCTCACCCTATCGCTAAGGGAGACGCCAGTCACCCTTCTGAGAAAACCCATTTCGGCCGCTTGTACCCGTGATCTTGTTATTTCGGTCATGACCCACCCTTCATGACCATAGGTGAGTGTAGGAATGAAAATTGGCCGGATTCTCTGGCCAATCTCTCGCTCCATAGTCCCGTCACTGGCGAACAAGACCCAGCGGTACTTGAACTCCTTAACTTGGGGTAAGGACTCATTCCCTACCCGGAGTAGGCACTCTGTCGGTTTCCTGCTGAGAACCATGGCAGATTAAGCAGTGCTAATCATCATCCCAACACACTCGCCTGTGAACCAATGGTGGTCACAGACCAATTATGCCATCAGGACCACATCATATGCAAAAAGCAGCGATGAGATCCCCAGGCTACCGAACCGCAACCCTTCCCCACCACGATTACGCCTCTATATCCTGTCCTTGAATATCACAAACAGGATTGGTGACAAAGCGCAGCCCTGGCGGAGACAAACCCCCACCTGAAACGTGTCCGATTTAAAGCCGAGAATCTGTAAAAAGCTCTCTCTTTGGACATATAAGGATTGCCCTTAAAAAGGACCCCCTCACCCCATACTCCCGCAGCACCTTCTACAGTATCTCCCGGTGCCAGTCATACGCCTTCTCCAGATCCACAAAACTCATAGCATAGACTGGAAGGGCATAATCCCAGGCCCCCTCCAGGATCCTTGCGAGAGTAAAGAGCTGGTCTGTTGTTCCACGACCAGTACGGAATCCGCATTGCTGTTCTTCAATCTGAGGTTAGATAATTGGCCGAACCCTCATCTCCAGCACCTTGGAGTAGACGTTTACCAGGTAGGCTGAGTAGTGTGATAACACTATAATTGGCACACACTCTATGGTCCCCCTTTTTGAAGAGGGGAGCCACCACCCCTGTCTGCCGCGATGTTGAAGAGGCGTGTCATCCAAAACATCCCCTCCACATCCAAAGCTTTTAGCATTTCTGGGCGGATGTCATCAATCCCTGGGGCTTTGTTACTGTGAAGTGGTTTAACTACCTCAGTGACATCCCCCTCCTCCCATCTTCTGGGACAACATATCCCGAAAGGCCTCCTTGTTAAGTCGGACGCCTTCCCTGACAACCAGTGTCCACCGGGTTACCGCGTCTTGAGGCCCCTAAGACCTTGAGACCACAGCTGTCTGCCGCAGCTTCAGCAATGGAAGCTTTGAACATTTCCCGCTCAGGTTCAATGTCCGCAACCTCCACAGGGATGCCAGAGAAGAGGTGTGCGTTCACATAGACAGGGGCCTCCTCCAGACATTCTCAGTCCATCCGCACTACCTGTTTGGGCTTACCAGGTCTGTCCAGAATCTTCCCCCACCCCTTGACCCAACTTACCACTAGATGGTGGTCGGTAGCCAGCACCTCTCTTCACTTGAGTGTCCAAAAATTGATCATCACCCTTCGGCCTAGGGTGCTCTGGTACCTCATACACTTATGAGCATTCTTATGTTCGAACATGGTGTTTGTTATAGACAGTCCATGACCGGAGATGACCAACTTGCAGTTTCAACAATATACTGCTCCTTTAACTTTAACCAACAAAAGCATATAAAGGTTTAAATGACTCCCAAAACATTCAGTTTAATAATATCACACTCAACTCAACCGTTAGGGCTTGCATTTAGAAAAAGGCTTAGATTAAAATAAATGTTAGTATTATTATATAAAGGAGAGTTGTCCAATTAGACTGTTCTCCATCACTTGATCGTCAGATCAGTGTGAGTAGAAGCCAATTATTTCATCTGTATCTATAATCTTACCACTAAGTTATCATTTTAACTTCGGTCTAACACATCTCTCTTGGCTTTTGTTTTTTTACCTTGTATCTGTCTGAATGTCTTCTGCTCATTTCTGTAACATTGCATATTTTGTTTTAGTCTGAAGTATTTGTCTCCTGTCTAATCTCAGTTTACTTAAAGCATTTGATCACACCATACACAATAGGCTTCACACCTTTTAGGCTTGCCAACAATATAAAACATGAAATAAAAGATGCAGAAAAAGCCAAAGCAAAAATGGATAAAGATCAAATCAAGATATAACAGATACATGTAACATATTCACATTTATACCTGTATTCTTACAAAGCATGTAACATTACATGGGGGTATTCTTGTTATTGAGTGTGTGCATCCTTGTTATTGGGTGGGTGTGTGTGCATGTATGGAGTGTGTGCTTGCATGTTGTCCCTGTGTGGGTGTGGCACCCAGAGCTGTCTCTTACAGGCCTTGAGCGGAGAAATGTCATGTTCTACCTTGAGCCTTGTGTGTAAGCTGAGTAACGAGTTAGGAAAGGTGTGTGAGTCTATTAAAGTCCAATAGTCCTTCTCCTGTAGGAGATATGGGCTACACAGCTCCACACTGAAAGCTGCTGTCGCTTCAATAGCTTTAACATCATTACATTTAGCCACCCCCACTGGTCGCTGTTTTGTCTATCCAGAATGGTTGTGTGAACGCTAAAGTGATCAAAATGTGCATTAGCTTTACTGGTTGCATTCTGTGTGTCAGATTTGTTAAGAAAAGTTGTTGTGTGCTCTCAAACATTGTCCACTTAAAGGTAGTCAACAGATAAAAAAATAAAATAAAAAAAAAAAGTGATTCCAGCTTTGAAGCCTCTCTCCAATACATTTTTGTTTCCTTCTCTGATTGGCCGAGCTGTGTTACCTTGCTAATACACTTGTCAAATGCAATAAACATTTACTCAGTGTGCTAGCTGCCCATTCCATGTCCGTACTGATGATAATCCAGTGTTTGTAGGGCAATGTGTGGGGCGCTGCTTCTGAGGGAACACCCAGGATTGAAGGACAAGGTGTTATTTTGATCAAGATCAAATATCAACAAGCTTTTGTATTTGGCATTTTATTTTAAAATACATTTTGATGTATTTTTGCCCATCCCTGGCTACAGGCATGGTTTAGATGTAAACATTGGTTGTAGTTAGCCAGTGATAGACGGTGATATTGTCAACAGATGGTTAATTCAAGCCCATATTTTCAAGTACCTGTCCTTTTCCAAGGACAACTTCCCAGGTGGCTGTGAAACAAACCATCTGGTGTGTCAGGTTAGGCCATGAGACATGAGAGCTTCAACACATCAACACACCATGCCATCTTGACCTTTCGCTCACCAACGCATGTCTAGGAAATGCTGCTTTATTTAACATGCATTTGGTCCTGTCTTCCAGGTGTTCGCGTTTATAGCTACGCTGCTCTATTTCATCCATGCCATTTTCTCCTCCATCCGCTGGAAGAAATACTGAAGGACAAACTTTAACTGCTGGTGTGTGTGTGTGTTCGTTCGTTCATGCACAGTATGTCAGGGGTCAGTGTGTAGGCATGCACAAATGTGTTTGGGCATGCTTTACCAATGTAAGAGGATATACTGTGTGTGTGAGCGAGCGAAACTAAACAGTCACGTGTTCCTGATAGGTGTGTTGGTTTAACATAAACCAAGCTGCCCAACCCTGTGGGTGTGTTTGCATGTGTAGTATTGTATAACTAAATACACCTGCTAGCATGTTTATCATTGCAATCAGATTAGAAATGTAGCAAACGGTCCCTCTCAGACTCAATCGTGTTATAGTTTATCCACCCCGTTGTTCAACACAGAACAAGACAACCCCAAGCGGTTCTCAAACAGTCAATGGTGTGGCTGTATGAGAGACACAAGCCTCACCATTTCTTTGGGTGTTTTGTTTTAATTCAGCTTTTTAAAACATGTTGAACTCTCAGGCCAAACCCTCTTTTTAGGATGGCAAAGCCTTCTGATGAAAAATATATGGAAACCAGATTTTAATAAGTCATGTAAAGCTGTTTCATTACTTGTAAAATATTCTAGTATGCAAATATGAAGACTTGTTTTTCATTCTGGTTTAATGTAAACTGATCAGATGTATTCAGATGACGATTCCTACATGTTGTACATACGCCAATATGAAATTTAGATACCACAGCTTTTCGGTTGATGTGTTAAATAATACTTAATGCTATACATTTCTACTGCTATAGTATAGTTTGGCCATTTTATGCTGTATTATTCATGTAAGCAGCACTTCTATAAAATGTATTATTTACCAGTCGTTTGGTTTACTTGTTTATTTTATATTTAAATACTTCTCTGCCAAGGAGATTAGATTTTTGACCTCGTCAGTAGGTTTAACAAAGTATCTCCCCAATGAATGCATAGATCTGTAGTTTGTAAAGATTCACTATGTCAGAGCACATTACAGCTTGCTGCTTACGGGAATATTGTAATAATCCATAGTTCATAAACTGCATGTAGCATTGAACAGGTTAATCAGTACACTATATGCAGAAATACATCTATTGTGGATACCGAAAGTGTACGAAAATCTTTGCAAGACGTTTGAAACAGAATGTGTACAGTACAATCCAGTAAGTAAGATAAGAATGTTGGCAGTGTTAACCTGGCAAGGTTTATTTCTGTCATAAAACATTAAAGATTTATACTATTATAAAAGTCCTTTTAAAATATTTCAAGATAAGCAACCCAGCTGACGCTGGCTGGCCCATATAGAGGAAGGCTTTCTAAAGAAGTTGAGTAAATGGAAATTATATGGAAAATGAAAAAACCCGCTATTGAGGATCTTAGGGGTTCAGAATAAAAATATATGGAAATCAGTCGTGTTACTATTTGACAGATTTGTAGTCAAGGACATTGAAGGGTTCAGGCTTCAAAAGTATGTGATGAAGATGTATGAGGATGTGACCAGTTTTGCTGAAAGTAGGCCTAATTCATGTTAAATGTATAATCGGAAAACAACATGGCTGATATATCACTGTTCACATGTATATCGGCATCAAATAAACAAGATATTAATTATGAAAAAGTCAATGCTGAAATCAAGGTTGATGATATTCATCGGTCTCAAATGTTACCAGTCCTGGCACCCTAATGGTAGAACGAGCTTCCAGCAACTGTCAGGACTGCTGAAACGTTAGAACATTTCCCATCTTCCACAAAAGAATCAAGACATCTCTTCACGATCCACCTCGACACACGACCTCTCCACCTCCTAGCAATCAATGCTTACTCAAGTTTCTAACTCAAATGTTTTTCTGTTATTTATAAATAATTTAAAAAAGGATTCGGCTCTTTACTTTAGCACTTCTCAGGCCACTAGGAACTTTGGATAACTTAATTGTATATTGACGTGGTAGTAGACTTGACCAAATGCTGGAACTATTCTCTTATTCAATAATATTGGTTGCTTACAATTACTGGTGTATGACCTGTCCAACTAATTACAAATGTACTACATGCCAAGTACATAACACGTACAAGGCGCTTTAGATAAAAGTCTGCCAAATGCCGTCAATGTAAACTATTTATACTTCCATCCAATATAAATATCAGGCATGTGATTGGCCAAAGATCAGGATTTAATATTTCTTCTAATATTTAAATATAAGCAAGACAGCCCAATAGCGACACATCACAGCTCTATATTGGATTTTATTTGATTTTGAAGAAGCACAGGGTTGACAATATTGGCCAGTGTTGAGACACTCTCTTACAAAGAAATCATACATTTGACCAAACCCTTATTTTGTATGTTTTGAGAAGTAGCAGGCCAGTTATGTTATGGTAAATAACTAAACTACAAAAATGTTAACAACTTTCAAGGACCACGTCATCCTCAACCAGAACACAGGCTTCAGATAACCAATGTTTTCTCACCTCACAAGGTCATCTTGTGAGGTTAAAGTCAACCCAAGCAGCCAAGACCAGTCCAAAACAAGTCCCGGCTCTACCAGATGGTGCGTTTGACGCCCGCCCACAGCGAGTGCTTGGTCCCCTGCGCGGCGCGTACGTCGGCCCAGTGCAGCCGCGTGTTGGGGATCTCATTGTGGGGCTCCGGGTCGGGGCGCGCCCCCTGCTCGGGAGTGGCCACCACAGTGGGAAATGGGCCGCACTGGGCCTGGAACTCCACCACATGGAGCTGCTTCTTCTCTGCCAGCATCTGGTGGGTCTCCTGGAGGTACAGGGAGATGAGCAGCAGGGAAACCAGTCGGGCAGTGAACAAACAAGAGAACACACTGAATGAAGCAAATGACTTAGTAAGGCACGCTATATAAAGCCACACACACAAACAGTACATGATAGAGGAGGAAGAAGGGGATTCAATTGTCTCATTTGTCTAATTTCATGAAGAAACACACACTAAAAGGTCTGAGAAGCTTTAATATAGAAGCATCTGCACCTTTTAGTGTGTGAACGTTTCTTCATGTTAGTGTCAAAATGACACTAGACAACTTCCACCGCGTGGGTGGGATCTCACCTGACTGGCTAGTCCAGTGAAGAGTGCTCTGGTGACGTTGAGCAGGTTGACAGAGCCATCTACTTTGCAGTACATATCCTGTATGCCAATCAGTCTACATAGGGTAATGATTGCACGGTGGCAGTGTAGACCATAGCCTGAAGAGGGGGAGGATATGAAGAGACACTTAGAGCAAGGAGAAATAAGCCAATAAGCCAAAATCCATCTCTCACACACACACACACACACACACACACAACCTTTGTTCTGTTTCTTCATGCGGAGCGTGGTTTTCTTGAAAGTGGACTCAATGTTATGGTAAACTATAAAGAGATACAGAAAAAAAGATCTACTGACAGCATACAGTGTAAAGGCCGACTCCTCAGAAACTGTTACAAGCAGGTATAAAAGAGATATTCATTAATAAAATGTATAGCTTCCATTTCTCATAACAAGTAGCTTGAATTCAGAAAAATGTTTCTGGACATTTTGAGCCTATTGGATGTTGATGTTCCAGATACTCAACTAATCTAAACATGCAGGGTTATTGCATCTTTAATCAGCACAACCATTTTAAGCTGTGCAAACACAGTAACTGCTAAATAGTTTTCTAATGCAAATTGAGCATTAGAAACTCTTTAAAATTACTTTGAGTAACTAATACAATGTGCCATTTGAGGACAGCAGTGATGGCTACTGAAAACAGGCCTCTGTACACCCATTTAGATATTACATTAAAAATTTCAGCTACAGCAGTAATTTATAACAGTAACAATAGTAATTTACAACATAATGTCTACATTGTATTTCCGATAGAGTTGATATTTTAATAAACAAAATAAACTCAAAAACAAGTGACCCCAAACTATCAAACACACATAATGTAATACTATACATATTACATTCAGGCATATAGGCACCCATGACAAATATAAGAAATGAGCAAATGTCAAAAACATAACTTCTAAACTGATAATCTGCAAGAAAAAAATTATAATTTTATTAAATTCAATAATTATTGGCACCTCTTCATTCAATAAGTTGTGCAGCCTCTCTTTGCAAAGATTACAGCAGTAATCTCCTATAATGTGTAATGAATGACATTGGAGAACACATAGCAGTGAATCTGAGAACATTCCCTCTCTCTCCAGATCTTTGATTCTTAGGTCCATGCTTCTCCCAAGAAAGCAGGCACAGCATTTTATTGCCAGATAATTTCTGCCGCTGGGCTGTATATTTAGTCAACGTTTTACAAATACAGTGTGACTTTGGTACAAATGATGACTTACTGGTGTGATTATTGTATCGTTCTATGTAGTACAGGTAATGAAGAGCTCTGTTCTTCGCCTGTAGGGGACAGACATAGGTCACACACACACACACACACACACACACACACACACACACACACACACAGTTATAAATGGTTGTAGCAGTAAACATAAATGTCTGAAATTTTTTTTGCATGATTGTGACTGCTCCAAAACACAAAGGGAAATATAGAGGAATTGAGCAGTAGGAGAGCTATTTGGCTACATTAGTCTGGATAAACAGAAAATATTATAATCAATCATACTTTGCTACAGGTACTGTAGGCTACAATAGAGGATGTTTAGACTATGCTACGTTACCTTGTTCACCCACACGGTAAATGGTTGGTTCACATTAACCAACCACTTTATATCGGCCTGTAGATAAAACCTTAATGTAGTGCTAGGATAGTAAATCTGTAGAACAGATTGAGAGATATACAATAACTAATCATGCTCTATGGTAGAAAAGTGTGACAAGGTAGGACAGTTCAAAAGAACGCTGGTACTACTAGGCTAACGTAGTAGCTGTAGTAGTTTATGTTGTGAGTCAATATTTCACTGACCCATCCACAGATTAAACTTGTGTGTCTCCAGTTGCTGCAATGTGAATGCAGAGTGTTGACCTGAAACGCTGTTATACAGATGATCTGGGTACTGTACAGTACCAAAACAGCAATGCTGCCCTCTCATGGCGCAATTCAGCTATTTTTTGAATATCACTGGAATCTAAATTCATTTATTTCGTTGTATCTTCTTTCCGAATGAAGTAGGCTACGCTAAATGTAATTTTAAAAATGGTAGTAACTTAATACTAACATCAAACTTCTATCTTAGAAATGATGACATCATAAACACTATGCATGTGAGCCCTACCTTCCTAAGGGCTGTGGGCCTGTCTCCTGCCTTGCCCAGTGCAAATCCTGCAGGACATGAGTACAACACATTACATCCTCCACCTCCTGTCAGGCACAGTGATTTTCAATGTACAGCGTCGCCACTACAACCACAATCTCACCTGCGGCTCCGTTTCCGTTACCCACGGCAACCAGGCAGCTGACGGATCGTTTTCTGCCCTCCTTGGCTGTCATGTTGAACACATTCTTCACCTGAAACACACCAAGAAATGTCACAACCAATAGTCATTGCCTTGGGTCACTGCTTAAAATTTAACGCAAAAACTGAAATTAGTGAATAAAGCACTGCACTAATGTCGCACCAGAATTACAGATAGATTTGAATGTTCCCTTCCAGAAAATGCTGTTAAGCTTATCGTCTGATATATTTTGGTTCAGCACAGAGTTGCTTATGTAACATAGTGCTAATGGACGGAAGTTGCTTTGCTGAGAATATGCAAGACCCTGCTCAGACCCTATTCAGTCCGTAAATGTATGCGGATCACATGCTGTACAGCTGTTAAACACCAGGGGGCACTGTTGATTCATGGTAACCATGTGATGAAAAGATGAAGTGGACTGAAGAGTGACAGCACTAGAAACATTTTCACACGTTAAGTGTGTGCGTGTGCCAAGGGGCAACTCTGTCAGAGGTCATCTCCATCTGTGCTGTTATAGGCACGTGCGAGTGTGTAACAATACCCTGGGCAGGTATGTGCGCACAGGCAACTCAGACGATATGAAAACGAGAATATACGAAATATGAAAATAAAGAAGAAATGTGTCAACGTGTTTCACAATGGAACGCCAAGAGGTTTTGGTTTGAAATACACACAAAGTGGAACTCAAATGACTTCTGCAGTAACCATTAGAGCTTGCTTTTACTACCTACTACTGAAGAAGCGGATGGCTGGAGTTACATTAGCTGCAAAAGGAGGATACAACTAGTGGTGTGTGAGTGAGAGATAATACAATGTAGAGATGTAACACAATAATTGGCTAAGGAGATGAGCTGATAGAAGCTTGTCGGCTGTGAGGCAACCACCCTAACCAGGATGCCACTATGAAGGTATTATTGGTGCAAAACATCTGAGCATCTGTGACAGTGAAAATGTAGTTGTACAAAATAGTCCTCACACGTGTCAGTAAATGATCAATGTTTTAGTATTTGCAAACTCCTATAAGAAAACACAGCAGTTACACCTTCTCAAATTCTCCATTGCAGGTGGACAACTCTTAATCTAATCACAAATTCTAAGACTCATGCTCACATTCTTGCTACAGTTACTGCAGTAGCCATGGTACACAATGCATTCACACACCTGTATCAAAAATGTGAATTGTATTTTTTCTTTAATAGTTCTCTCACAAAAACAACTACAACTGCTTGGTTCTGCCACTAGGAATCTCAAATGCTGTTTTGTTTTAGGGTCTTCTGAGGCAAAGTGGACTCAGGTGAGGAGCCAGACTAAGAATATTTCAGAAGACCCTCATGAAAGAATGTAAGAGAGGAAACGTTACCCTGTCCGGAGAAAGCCCGGGGTCCCCGTCTGGAGCCAGGCGGAACAGTTTTCGCTTCGTGACCATTGTACACCACATGTGCAAACCCACAAAGCATGCAGCTCCGCTGATCTGCTGTGTTAAAAGCACTGCATGATATAACCCCAGCGGAGGCGTTCTTTTCCATCTCGCACATTTATAGACTATAACCAATATAGCTAAGATCAGTGACAGCTCCAGCTCAGAAAAATATGGAGGGCAATTTTTTGGTGACCCATTCAATAGCCTAGGTAAATTAAAGGTATCTAGAGAAAGCTTGTCGATCAAAACAAAATAATCGCTTGCTTCCGTCAGAAGCTCTGCCCACCACAATGAAAACACACAGCAAAAGTTAGGATATGTTGTGTTGTGCGATCAGCACCACTTTGTTAGTGTTACTATAAACAGAGGCAGGGCTGTGTATAGGATACAAATATCAGATTTTATCCAGCACAAAGAACACTCGCATTGCATTGTAGCCTACATTGCATTGTAGCCTACAATGTTTGAGAGTGTTTTTTGTCACCTCACTAGTACCATACCACTAGTCTACCCCCTAGGTGGCAACATATAGGCTAAACTAAACAAGCAGAGATGTCTGCTTTACAATTTAATTAATCAGTACTTTCCGGTTATCTGGACCACAACATAGACTTAAATCTAGACTTGAATCTAAATTTAACCTTCACCTAACCTGATAACCCACCCACGGGCCATAGCCCTGAACTTAACCAATTTCTGACCCAAACCTAAACTTAACCCTTAAAGATCTTATGCAGTGGAGCTCTTAAAATATAATTAATTTTATGTTCTATGTTGTGGTCCAGATAACCGGAAAGTAGCCTAACAATTAATCAAATAAATGTCTTAAAAAATTAGGGAAGAGAAAGACTTTCCGTCGGCACCAAAGTGTTTCTTGAAAACCATCCGCCACCTCAGTAGGGGGAAGCGGGGAACCATCCAAGCTGTGTACAGTAAGGATGGGACACTGTTGACCTCAACTGAGGAGGTAATTGG
>JAODUK010002951.1:0-11754 GCA_027564635.1 Typhlichthys eigenmanni | reverse complement strand
TGCATTACGCTGCTCTATCTCTGCTCCCATAGAGATGCATTAGGCTGCTCTCTCTCTGCTCCCATAGAGATGCATTAGGCTGCTCTATCTCTGCTCCATAGAGATGCATTACGCTGCTCTAACATCTTTGGCCACGCCCTCTCCCCAGACACCAGGATGCCCAGTGACACGTCACTGTTCCCCAGCTTTCCCACGCAGGCCGACGCCGCCCACTTCAGCGCTCCCATGGGCGGAGCCTTCGTGCCTGCTGGACACATCTCGATGCCTCTGCTGCCCAACCACATCGGGGTGCCGCCGGGGCGCTTCGTTCACTCTCCGGGACTCCCCAACGGGCTGGCGGGTGTCACGGGCCCTGCTCACACGGAGCCGCCCGCCATGTCAGCGGCGGTGGCGTCGGGACCCCCGGAGCCCGTACCGATGGACTCCAGCCCTGCGCCAGGGGGCCCGGCTCAGGCGGAGGAGCAGTCCCAGGCCGACAAGTACGACCTGCTCAGCAGTTTGCCACGTGAGTAGCGCATGCTATTAGCACAGTTAGCTAACACATAGCTAGGTTACCTATTGCTATACAGTCTACTGGTAGGCGGGGCAGATTAGGCAGGCAGTGTACGAAGCATAGCGGAGAAACTGTCCCGAGACACAGCGAAGGGGCACACAAGATGGATTTTCAGAAATTAAATGACATTTGAAAGTGATTAGAAAGAAAGTGTTCGCATTAGCAGAGTTTATACATTACTTATTTATTCTGCTACTAGCATATTTTAATATATGCTAGCAGCAGAATACATGTAAGTAATACTACGAAATAATATTACGACTATGCTCCTATCTCTGGGGAGAGCGGGGGTCGTGAGACTCTGGCACTGTTATTTTTAAGGGTCGCGAGCTGAAATGTTTGGGAACCCCTGTATTAGTGAAACACCACTAGCAATCTCCATGGGTGCTACCACAGAAGCATCTGCCCCACACATTGGAAATATATTGCGAAGGCAAGGATATTGTGACCATCACCACTTTCTTTGTGTTCCTGTTTAGGAAGCAAGGGCTGTGTAGGAGTATCTGATCTTTTCCATTTTCAGCATGCACAGAGAACAGTAAACTATCAGACTACAAGGAAATATTTGGTGAATTTGACAAAACGTGTATTAGCTTCCAATCACTTCAAATACCCGAACACCTTTTTATTTGCTGTGATCCAAACGTCTATGTCGCCCCTTTTTTCTTATTTTGGCTGGCAACCAAAGTAATTTTTCAGTGGCCACACTTCCCCTACAGATAAACCACATGAACATCCCGTTTCCGAAGTCACACGCACACTTCAGAATGAAACGTGATGCAACGACGGCTGCAGCTCACGATTAATAGGTCGCGGCGGTACAGGGAAAAACCCCTGATGATAAAGCCATGTTTATTGCTGTCATATAATGCCTGCTGTTATGTGACAATCACCCACTAGGGTTACGACATCTTAGTGTGCCTCTTTTGTGTTGCAGATTAGCCGGGTAGACTCTCAGGTATTTGAGATGTAGGTACAGTAATACAATAGCATAAGCCCAATGTGATTACATGGGCTTTTGGTGCTATAGCCTACAACACACGTGACACGCATGCATTCCAGACGGTCACACCTGGCGGTTGGCACCCTGGCAGGGTGTTTGTAGGGGTGGTGCACTGGTGGCTGACGTTGTGGCTTCCTCAAGATGAGCAACAACGCCAAACTATAATCCAGAAATGGGTCTCGTCGCAATGCTTATTTCCTCCTCCCTCCTCTTCTCCCTTATTACCCCCCCCCCCCCTTCTCTCTCCCCTCCCCTGTTTCCCCCCCTTTCCATTCCCCCTCCTACTCCCCTTCTTCTCCTCTCCTCCTCATCTCTTCCCTCCCCTCCCCCTCCCCTAGTGACGGACCTGGACCTCAAGTTCCAGTACCGCGGCCGCACTGCCGGCTCCCTGACGGTGAGCAACCCCCAGGGCTGCCGGCTGTACTACGGCCATCTGGAGCCCACGCCGGAGCAGGTGGAGCTGTTCGGGCCTGTCACACTGCAGCAGGTGCTGTTCCCCGGCACGGCCGACGTGCAGAACCAGAAGCAGCGCTTCTACACGGACGCCCTGCTGGACGTGATGGACCGCGGCCTGATCCTGGAGATCTGGGAGCAGGACATCTACGCCGTGCGTCTGTGCCAGTGCAAGGTGTTCTGGTCCGGGCCCGGCATGCCGGAGCAGGGCCGACCCAACCCCATGGAGCGGGAGAAGAAGTTCAAGGTGTTCAGCCTCAACGACTTCCTGCAAGGTGACCTTAGCCTATATCATCTTATTGCTTATCTATTTACATTACTTACTATCATTACACTCTCATATTACTTATTTACCATTACTTATCTATTAACATTACTTACTATTATTACACTCACTACTTACTATTTACATTACTTACTATTATTACACTCATTACTTATTTACCATACATACTTCATTTTGGCCATTAGATATGTTGTTTGTTTAATGATATTGACATGGTGGCGTGGTGACGTGATGCTGTAGTTATTCTAATAGTTTAATAGTTTTCTTATAATTGCTGGTGTATGACCTGCCCAACAACTGGTAAATGTACTACATGCACGTCGCTCTGGAGGAAAGAGAAGGCTTTCCCCCCACAGCAACTTAAATGAACACTCATAATCCCTGGTCTGATTGTCCCTCTTCCATCTCTGTCCCAACACACACACACACACACACACACACGTACGCACCACACCGGGGGGCAACACAAAGGGCTGATCATGTTCCAGAAGGGTGAAGCACAAAGCCCTCCCCCCTTTGAGATCTACTTCTGCTTTGGGGAGGACTGGCCGGACAAGAGGCCCAAGGAGAAGAAGTTGATCATTGTACAGGTCGGTATTGGACTGACTGCATTCATGGTTTTCTTTTCTGGAAGCTAACCCTGCTGGGAGTCGGGCCAATAAAGCTTCTAGCTGTGGCAGCAAAACGACAAAACGCGTGTTCCTTTCCGATGTGATGTGAAAGGGGTTCGCTGTATGATGTTGTGGGTTGATTCAACATGACTCTGTCCGTCACTGGGATAGAACCCTCAGTTAAGACTGAAAGTAAAACGGTCCTTGAGAAAGTACTGTAACTAATGTAGCTATATCAGTTTATCTAGGTAAATCTTTGTCATAACGGTCACAATTTCAGTGTGTAAACTCTACAAATCGTGGTGACTTGCTAGGATTATTATTGAACCGAAATGTTGCTGAAAATAAATGCAATGTTAAAGGTAGTGAGCGATTTATAAGAGAATATACTTTTTGTCATTTTCCTCACGGTACACCAGCTTCCTGTTCTGTGCACTCAATAAATGTGTGGTTCTGCACAGCCCCCAGGTAGCGCAACCAAAATGGTGCAGACCTCACCTTGGAACAGTATCCCAGCCTTGGCAATACGTTTCAAATGTGTGTAGGATGGGGGCAGAGCCTCTGATGGAGTGCCCTATGGCATTGAAAGGAGAGGCGTTTTTGTTTTGATCGAGTTAAGATATCAACAATCCGCTGACCTCGGTTGGAGCAGTAACCTCTCGTCCTTGTCCAGGTGGTCCCTGTTGTGGCGCGCATCCTCACCGAGATGTTCTCTGGGGAGCTCAACTGGTCCACGGACAGCATACGGCTGCAGATCTCCAACCCCGACGTTAAGGACCACACGGTGGAGCAGTTCAAGGAGCTACAGAGGCTCCTGCAGAGCCAACATGTCCAAGGGCCCTGGGGACACGTTGGCTCCAATGGTCCCTGACCCACAACGGCTGCTGAAAACACTGTTCGGAAGATGGATCTGAATTATGAGTCATCACTGAGGCCGTGGTTCATGAAGATCCAGGTTCAAGGACATAGGACCATGAGCCGATGGACCTCTTAGACTTTTTTTTTTTTCTATACATATTGATCTGAGCCATTTGCATGAGACTTGATGGAGCATTGAGTGAATTGCAGTTTGTGTGCGGTGTTGCGTGAACTGGCATGATCGTCATCACACTGTATTTCAGTTGCATGTGGCCACATTTCACAATAGTTATTAAAAGGATAGTGCTGAGGTCTAGCATCATCACGAGTATTTCCATTTGTGATGTACAAACAAGTAAGATCTGAGCCAATTTAAGGTCGTGTCATAGAATATATATATACATACACACGTATTTGTGGGTATACAATACAGCATGTCCGATGACTTCAGTTTTGGGGCTTAAACCCTCTGGGAGAAACTTTCCACTAGTATTTTGTCTCAAATAAAATCCATGTTTTTAAAATAACTACTACATGCAGTTGTACTTGTACAGCATTGTGCTCAAATTGAAAGCATGCGATTGGACGACCAAATTAATTCTCACGTTTTCCATACATCCTGTGTGTGCGCACTATATGTAGGACCCAGAGTGCACGGTAGTGTTTTAACTATTGAGGATTTTAATAAATACCATTGCAGTATTGTTTGATGGGATTAGGGCTAATTTGTCCCTCCCCCCACTAATATTTTATCTGTTGCTTTCACTCTGGAACGTCAGGCAAATGTTCTGTGAATGAGCTTGTTCGCATCGAACGGTGATACCGTGTATAACTGTGCAGTGGAAATTGAATTAAACAACTGTCTTGGATCAATTAGTGCTTGTTCGCACCTCTGGTGGAGACTCCACAGCAGTGAGAAGCTGCTGTGTGTTGATGCACCGAACACAAACCGGTTAGACCAGAACGCATAGCTAATAGGGCTCCTGTGGTTGAACGGCACACAAAAGCACTTGGATGACATCATATTGTGCCCGGAGCGCACAGGTGACATCACGCAAGACAGAGTGCCTTGAATAGAGCTGGATTCAGGTTACAAAGTGACTAATGTAGGGGAAATGTACAACTACAACGGTTGCTTGGATTTACAATGTAATGTTTTGCAGCGCTGACCAATGATCCTTTTCAATATAGCAAAACACCACAGGGCAAACGGGGAGCGATGTGAACAGTAATTAGACATAGAAACACAGGGTCACATATTTAGATAGGGCTATATTTGGATGAATGTCGGGCTTACAATTTGTGAAGTGACTCTTACACATTTAGTGGCTGCGTACTGGTCACAAACCATCAGACGGTCTAGTGTCAGACTTTTACATTATTCAACAACAAAGATAGAAAAAGGCTGGGCAATATGACAAGTTTGTCTACAGTTAAGGGATTACTCTGTACAGTGTATAGTATCACGAAGTGGTATGGATGATTTTTGTTGCCAAATGTGTATCTAATATTTAGTTCCAGAAACGGCAAAATCCAGATGGTAATTTTGTAAAATGTGATTTAGTTAAATATAATTATTAAAGTACTCGTACCCCATTTTAATCCATTGTGGTTTAGGCCATATCGCCCACCCCTTATCCATCTTCAGTCCAGGTGTGAGAAGGCATGATTCTGCATATAAAGATGATCTCTCCTGTCAGGATAACAGTACAACGTCTACAAACCACCGATGCAACACTGCAGCCTGCGCTTGGTGCCAGTTTACGCTGGCAAATGAAAAGTTCCTCCGAGAGTTAAAACGGTCAGACACAAATCAACCAAGCTATACAGCAGTACACAAACTGAGTCACATTGATTGACAGCCTATGATACCGTGTGTAGAAGAGAAAAGGCCTCGTCAAAATTAATAAATTAAAGTCATATCTTGAGATGTTCACTGAAATGCAGCATGATTCTCCATCTTTTGGAAAACCCACACATAACCGAAGGAAAAGATTAGGTAGTTTATTGTTGTCGAGGGGGTAAAAGTGAAATCAAGTGACTGGTGACTAACTTGTGTTCTGTATTAGCCTAGCATGAGTTTGCTTGTGAGCAGCCTCCTAAGGTCAGTGTGAACCCCAGCTCCAGCACACGCTCTCAAGAAGGAACCGTTTTAACTAGCACTGGAGATGCAGCTTATCCGGGTTTCACAAATGAAGTGAAACTCCAGCATGTGGAAAGGAGGAGGGGGGGTGGGGGTGTAGTGGAATCAACAGACAGACCCAAGGCCTAAAAGACCCTGGACCACAATATAAAACTAGCAGTGTGTTTTCCGTTATTTTTATTGTTTTACAACAAGGCTACATCATTGGTGATGCGGTGCCCGTTTCTCCCACGTTTAAGATGGAAGAAACAAAAAAATTCTGGGTGTTTTTTTTTTTGCCAGGGAATCACACAGCTCTCCATCCCGGCTCGGGTTAACTAAAATTGTTAAAAAGCTCAAAGGTGACGCCAAGTCTTCAAGCATTACCCTCCTACCATCTAAATGCCCCGGGCAGGCACCGTGAAGAGCATCGTGGGCTTGCTATTCACTCTCCTATTATGGCACGGACAGCAAGACCATGTTAAAGTTTTAAAGACACGTCCATGAAAATAAATCATTTATCTTATTTTTTTTTTTTCTTAAAAATGCAACGTCTCTGTGTGTGTGTGTGGTGTGTGTGTTGTTTTGTTGTTGTTGATGCATTACAATCTGCAACCAGGCACGTCCTTAATTCTCTCTCTCTGTCCGTCTGGCCATCCCATCTCTTTAGAGACGTATCTTGTGGCTCTGGGATCCATTTAGGCAGCCTGGATCCGTGAACGCCTCGCGTCTTCGACCTGCCCCGGCCGCACCGGCACGCAAACTTGGTGGAGGGGAGGGGGGCGCCACCCGTTGGCATGGCGACAGTGTGGCAGGGGCCCCAGAGGGAGCTGAGGTGCGAGTTTTTGTGTGTGTGTGTGTGTGTGTGTAGTGGGGGTTTGAGTGGGGGTTGTTTTTTCTTTTTTCTGAGTGAGGGGGGGTGTTTGTGTGTGTGTGAGAGAGAGATCGGGGGTTGTGGTGAGCTCCTCTGATCAGTCTATGCGCTCCTGTCCGACCCTGTGGCTCCCCTACAGAGCGATCAGTCTATGCGATTCGTCCGTCCGTCCATCAGCAAGTCCCGCCTTAATTCCAGTTAAGAATTCCCGTCGTAGATTCGCTCTGCAGTCGTCCCGCTTCTTTGCCGTCACCTCTGAATGTTTTCCAAACAAAAGATTTAACCTGGGGAGGTGGGGCGAGAAGGAGAAACAGTTAGCAGGAGCAGGGAGACAACATGGCTTCCAGAACTCCTACAGTTGATTAATCACAAGCGCTCTGCATTGTTAGAAAACACGCCAACATTGACTAAAACCTGACACCAACACAGTTAACAATAGCACTCGTGTTAATTTACAGAGGAGACATTAGAACTCTTAGAACATTTAACATGAAACCTAATCGTCGTTTATTAAATCACTAATGTTTATTGTTAAGTTTTAACGGATTATGGATCAGACAATGCCTCTAGATTTACCTCTAGACCTGATGGAAAAAAATAAATGGGTGGGCTGTGGGACTTTGCTGTGCACATGTAACATTAAAACAAGTCGATTAAAAGAATCACACCACCCCCCCCCGCCAAAAAAAAAAAAAAAAACATTAGGCTAAATAGAAACCATTTAACCTTGAGAAGCTCTCATGGTTAAATGGTTGCTCGCGGCGTCGTCAACGGTTACCTGGTGTTCTGGCAGGGCTCTGTGTGGGGAGGGGCGTGGCTATCGGAACAGTCTGGTGAACTCCCGGACAGCCCAACATACCTGCTTACACTCATCCGCACTGTGTGTGAGAGAGAGGGGGGGGGGAGGGCGATTAGTTCAGCAGGGTCAAACGCTTGCTAACTTCGAGCTCAAATCAAAACAACATCCCTCCGCACCAAATGACTTTATGCCACTAGATGTCAAACTGAAGGCACAGGCAAACGCTCTGCGGGCCACACACTTTCACTGTGCTGCCTGCTCCACCATGACACCACAGCTTAGCTTTCAGAAATGTTGAATTCTATATTTCAGGAAACAATAGGGGTAGTAGTCTGGAAACACTCATATTTTTACATGCAACCAGACCTGGAAATTACTCAAATCAAATTCCATACTGCGTAGGAACCCTGAAATAACAACAGGACCCCACAACCCCTGTGGATCTTAAATGTGTGATATACAATATTTTACACATTGATATAGAAGCAAACATCTATTTTGTATGTAATGATTTATAGTGGAGTAATGTGTCCTGAACAGAGAATGACATCACACGCCTGTCTGTCTGTGCGTGCGTGCGGCCCAAAAAGCAAGTGGTTGTGTCCGAGATGCTGCTGTGACGTGCTGACCAGCCAGATGATAGCAGACTGCTCCAAGGTGGCAGATCTTACCTGGTAACCTGTTTGTGAAAGTCTGTGAGCTGCTTGTGTGTGACCGTCACTGCCCCGCCCGACGTCTCCTTGGGAAGGCCTTTCAGTGCGTTCTCCAGCCAGCGGCAAAATGTCTGAGGAGAATAGGATACGTCACTCCTGGCATGTATGCACTAGTGCTGCTGCCATCTAGTGGTACAACAGAGCATATCTTAATTTTAATTGTAATTTAATTTTAATTTAGTTTATTTTATTTTGTATACATTTCTCAGATCAAATGTTTATTTCTATAATATGTATATTTCAACCAACTATTTAATATCTATGTATTTGCTATGAAAGATGTCCTTGAGTGCTCAGAAAGGCGTCCAAAAAATGTAATGTATTATTATTATTATTATTATTATTATTATTATATCAGGGTAGCTACTTGACAAGAGATGGTCAATATAAATAAATAAATGATACATACATACATAATGTTAACATGTTATAATATATATCTTTACATAGGAATGCGTTCCTGTGCTCACCGGCCGGTTGAAGACCATGACCTCCCACAGGACCTCGGCCACGTCGGGGAGGGTGTACGGGGGCAGGCAGAAGCAACAGGTGTGCATGAGCTGAGTCACCAGCTGCTGCCCGTGCTGCTCCATGGCCTGGCCAATCAGCTGCTTGCGTACCTCAAAGTCATCCTCATGCTGTAACACAAGAGAGACACGCAGGCGCCCCCCGCTGGAGTAAAGACAGCACTGCGCCACTAGAACTATTTTCACAATAACTTAATACGCATTATGGGACTTTAGTTCGAAATAAATATGTATGGTAGTAAACAGCAAGAAACTAAATATTTTTGGATCCCGTTTCAATTGTGACACCCACATGATGTTTATCTATTGAAAAGAAACCTTTTCCAGTTAAGAAAGCCTCAGTTTGTCACATTTGTTGAATGATCGGGCAGAATCGGGCTAAAATCCTGCAGTGTGGGGCTAGCTTAAGACCACATAATGCGGAAGTTACTTAAGCTCTCTGTTGCTGATGCAAGTGTGGCGATAATGGGTGGGGGGGGTGTTGGTGACTTACGTCATTACTGACGCCGGTATGGATGAGGTCGCGGACAAACTTCATGACGCTGCAGTTGGCGTCCCGGTGGTCCAGCGTGGTGGCGGCGATGGCACACTGGATGATGTGCACGATGATGCTGCTGCTTAGCAACGTGACGGGGCTGCGCTGCACGAACCTGCGCGCACACACACACACACACACCACAGAAGGGAGGAGGAGAGGGTCAGCAGATAGACACAACATAGCCCATCCAGCACATTTAAAACACAACAGACGTTTACTTAAAGAACACCAAAACAATAATGTAAGGTACAAGTATGAAGATAAAGCACTCTTATTTAGGCTATTGGCACTTTTGGTTGTGGTTTTAATTATATAAAGCTCATGTGTGTTAGCCCTGATGATGTGATGCTAACTATTCTAACAGAACGTCATTTGCTTACAGCTGCTGGTGGTCTGACCGGTTCATCTATTGACGGTGTACTGAATGTAAGTCACTTTATATAGTACAGTACTATTATAGTATAGTACTAGTATAGTAGTAAAAGAGTGAATAAGACAGATTTAAACACAACCAGGGTGACCTCTAGGGGGGCTCTAGAAACACAAAGAAATAAAAAGAAAGATAAATAAATAAATACAATAACAGATGGCAAAGGGGGTCTTAGGGGAGGCCGCCTGTACCTAGTGGCGAGCCTGAAGAGGTCGTCCACCGTGTCTGGGTGGTTTCTCAGCCCGTTGGGCTGCTCCAGGAGCTGGAAGGTAGGCATGCACAGGGCCTGCAACAGGTGGGGAAGGGGTGGGGGGGGAGGGGGAGGGGGAAGAGGGACTGTTAACTGGGCTGGTGCTGGTACCAACACACATAATGGTGCTGGTACCAACACACATCATGTTAAACATTGAGTATATATACACAACATAGTTCTAAGTGCCCAAAAGTGTTAGCATTATTGATAAACATTGGAGGACTCCATATATTATTGAAATATTAACATATTGACAAGCTCTACAAACTAATTACTACATCCCTCACATATGCCTGATATGACTAAAACATGGCAACCTGTGGGATGTTTCTGTCATGAGACCTTTGGTCTGAGCTGACTGACTCACGGATCACCGAACTCGGGAGAATGCGCTGAATTAAGTTTATATTGAAGGATCTAGTTAGTGTAAACGGTATATTTATTTTACAATTATATTTATAAATGTATAATAAAGTGATTGTGATGAAACACGTCACACTTTTAATCTTATATTTGCTTGAGTTTACTGACGAACGAGTGCCGCCATCTTGGAACTTCGAGGGCAGTCAAAAAGGTTTGTCAAATATGTCAGTTTTTACAGATTTTGGATATGTTAAACGGTCTCCTTGTTACATTAATTTAAAGAAAGAACCTTCTATCCCTCCTGCGACAATTGATAACTGACAACAAAGACCGGTATCGGCCATTACAAAGAAAAATCGGACTACCACCGATCTTGTTTTATGATTGAAAATCGGCCGATCTATCTAACAAAAACACCTCTCCCTTCAATGACGTAGGGTGCTCCATCAGAAGCAGTAATGCATTTCAAAAGAAGCAAAAACAGCTTCCCGTCAACCATGGCACTTTTCTGTGGATGCTGATTTAGGCAGCGCCCAGACAGACTGACATTTACATAAAAACTGAGAATATACGTAGGTTCAGATTGATCATAGGTACTGGGTAATTTATGTAATATACTCAAAATACCCAGCAACGTCTCCAGAGAGAAATAATGGGACATTTTAAGGTGATATCACAAGACTTGCATTTAATGCTGGGTCCTTCTGGTCTGCATAAAAAGTGAAAAGCAACCGCCGCCCCCCCCCTTCCCTTCCAAATATCGAGTGGGGAAGTGGCGTCTGTTGAAACCTCTCTGTAAAATGATATTCTCTCTGGCTCACAGTAGCCGTAAGCACGGCAGGCCCTGGTCGGTGTCAACAGGTAGATTCAGATTCCTGTTGTCAAAGAGTGGAGCGGGACTCCCCTCTGGGGCGCCATACAACTTAGCCCAGCCCGACCATTCTAGGGTTAGAAGACACACTGTGTGCACGCAACAAGATGACTCCTATCGGGGAGCAGAGGCCGATACAGCGAGACGAGAGCGTGCACGTGGGTTACCTGCAACATGTCTAGCAGCCCTTGTCTGCAGCCGTCCTCCATCCCGTACTCATCCACCAGGATACTGCCCAGATACAGGAAGCAGGAGTGGGGGTACACCTGGTACACACTCACCATCTACATGACACACACACACACCATAAATAGTTACACAGCAGTTATACACAGCCCCCACAACACAATCTCAGTTGGAGAACAGAAACAGAGAGACATGCTGTAAGCACGCCTAGGGCTGCCGCGATAACCGCAATATTGCAATACCGCAGTGTTGCTAACCCAACCGCAGGCCGTGGAAAGCAACCGCCGGTACCGCAAACCGCAATGTTTACATTT
>JAODUK010002950.1:0-34688 GCA_027564635.1 Typhlichthys eigenmanni | reverse complement strand
TATATATATATATATATATATATATATATATATATAATATAACATATAAAATAATGAAACCTATTTGAAAATATTTAGCTAATTAATTAGAGTTTTTTATGTGACATTTTCAGAGCGGAAACTAATAATGGTACTTATTCCCTTTTAAAGCATTACTTTTAATTCAAGGTCCTGCACTTGTCTCTGCCTCATAGATATTTGTCATGGCCATTTCCCTCTATTCTCACTAAGCTATCACAGTACATAGAAAATAAGCAATTAAAGTGCTTTCATTTTGCACTGATTGATTTAAACCGTTGTCGCACTTCAAATGGTGAATCTAATGTTTGAACCAAGCTCATCGTGCAATGTCTTGAAGGGCAACATCGTAGAGGACAGCAGAACGAGGCTTGATGCGATATCGCAATCTTGCACACTGATTGGTTTTGGAAATAACACTTCCATTTCACACAGCAGATGTTTTGCAGGGAGGAAGCCATCAACATCAGACGTTAGGATCAGTTCATATAAGCAAGAGCACAAACGTCAGTTTTACATGAGCACACTCTGAAGTCATTATAAATACATTATAGGTCCCGCAAGATCCTGTCTCAGTTGAAGGAACCAGTCAATTTTCTCCTATTTGAGTAATTGCTAATCACAGTAAAAATTCCAAGTGGAATGTGGCCTCTAATCTCAGGGGACGACACGAAGAGCATGTTTTACCAAAGGGGACGCTGTTCCTTTAAGAGGATTAGTGATCTGTCTGCCAGTCATGTCGTTAAACTAATGTTTCCAGTGGCCTCTCATCAGGCCAAAAAACGCCTCCACACTTCAAACGTCAGCACGAAGGATTTGGAATGCGTTACCTTTGCCTTAAGCAAGCGTGTGTGTACAGTAGACTAAACCAGCCATGAAATCCGCCAGGGTTTGACCTGCTAGTCGTCGCATTGAGTGCCGTGTTCCTGGTACGCCGCTCCCCCAGCCCCCGTAGCCCCACAGATTATCTGTACTCAACCATGGTCTGAAATCATCTAAGTGATTTTCTACAGTGCTAAAATAAGCACAAACTTTGATTGGGGGGCAGGGGGGTGGGGGTGTGGCGTGGGCGTTAATAGCCACACGTAAAACTGATGTATCTAGATGCTTCTGCGCGATTTAACGGAAAACGTAACGTATGGGGCGCTCTTAATTTAGTTTGCCTTAATCGTTTGTGGACACCAGGGATGTATAAAGTGTCAGGAGACAGGATCTCACGAGGGGATGCTGGGTCAGGAGAAGTCTGTTACATACAGCCGCTCTTAAATCAGGCAGATTTAGGGCCGCCACTGCACCGCATGGCGGTTCGATAGCGCGAGCAAGCGGCTAGGTGGAACGATTAGCATTAGAGAGAGAGCTGCAGAGAGAGAGAGAGCGAGAGAGAGAGAGAGAGAGAGAGAGAGAGAGAGAGAGAGAGAGAGAGAGGACACAGTGATTGAAATGCTCTCCATTCCCCTTGCCTTCATCTGCTCAAACAGCCTGAAGTTCCTCCCCTATCAGCCCACATGAAAAATAAATCGGAGTTTCAGGTCACAATCCAGTGGATGGCGAGTCAATCCGCCATAATTGGTTGGCGTCATGCTGCATCTAGGCTGAAACGTATGGGGCAGCCGGGCTGGAGGAAGCCTAATTGGTGTCATCTCAGGTTGCACCACTTTTAACTGGCTTTTCCATTCTACTCAGCCCCCACCTCCCTTCACACAAGCCTTTCTACTGCCCTGCTCAGGAAGAGGTGGCTGCTGGGAGTGACGATCGAAGACCTTTTTATTTTTATTTTATTCTTTTGTGTGTGTTTTTTTTTTTTTTTGGATTAACAGAAATTATTGGACTTTTCATATAGTGTGTGTGTGTGTAGATGTGGATGTGGGGGTGGGATTCATTTTCTGAGGTCCACAGGTTGGAGAATAGCACTCAACCATATGTTTGCTCCATGTGTCAAATATTGGTGATTTTCTGAATTTGCCCCCAATCTAGGCCGTTAGGCTGAGATGGCGTTGAACTGAAGTGCTGATGCAAAACAGATTGGTTGGGTTGGGTCGTGGATGAGTGTAACATGTTCATTCAGCATGGCTGCGTGGCATACAGTACATTGACGTGTTATTTATAATACTGCTAAAGGAATTTAATTTGTTGTAACAATCAAATGTCATGCCCACCAAACCTTCATGAAACTGAATTAGGACTTTGAGCATTGCAAACGTGTTTAAAATATTTTGTTTGTTTGCTGCGTTTATGCTAACTAAATGTTTTTTGGCCGGTTTTCTTTTTGTTCGCAGTGCTTTATTGCTAACATAAATTCACCTGATTTTATAATTAACTAAAGTGAGAATTAGCGTATAGTGCTGAGATCCAACTGTTGTTGTTCATATGTTCATCTGTTTGTTGTTCTGTCGGACAGTGATGTCATGCTAAATCAAGCATGTGACTAAATGACTCTGGCGTGATATGATGACTCATAATGTAAACAGTGAGCTCAGCATGCAATGACAAGGTGTCAGCTGCTCATAAGGACATTAATGTGACAGTAGCAATTACACAGAAATAATCACAGCCGTTTGAAATTGCAAATAGCAATAGCATTAAACATGTCAGGATCTTGCACTGTACGGGCTGCAGAGGTGAAAGGAAGATTAGTTCATATAATTTGGGGGATTTTAATTTATCATAATGGCTATTTAATAAGCACATGTATTCAGTGCAGAATAAGGTCTAAATTAATTTTAATTGAAAGAAGGCAAAGACTATGTCTCTAAAAAAGGTCAGGGAAACATTTTCTACTTAAACATTTAATGTGAGATGATGTTTGTGCAAAGGGAATTGTTTCACACTTCATCATCAGTACCTAAGCCTTAGAGCCACATACTGCAGCCTTTGGCAGGTGGTATTTAGCCAAGGAGAGGAAAACATTCCTGTTCATACTTTGCTTTTCATGATTTTATGGCACAACAACATTATCATTTCATAAGGGGCCTTCCAGAGGGAGCCAGTTTATATATTTTTTTATTTGCAGATAGTTGGGATTTCAAGTACCAATGTTGGCAGTGAACTATCACAGGGGTACACAATGACAACATAGCTAAACCATCCTGAAGAGGCTTTGCTAACCAGTGAAGTGGATTCTAATTATTTTATAGCGGTAAAAGGAACATTTATTGTGGCATAGTCTAAGATGAATGCAATGAACAGAGCATTCAAGGACATTGCCATTATTTAAAATAAATATTAAAGTAATGATAAGAGCTCTAGTGAAGGTTAATCAAAATTACAACTCACATAATCAAGAGTAAAGGAAATAAGATGCTTAATCTTACATAAATACTTCAATGGTTTTATTTCTTATTCAATCACAAACAGATACTGGATTGCTTCATGGACATTTAGAAATCTTCTTACTTCGCATTCTACAGTAACTTGGTCCATTTATATAGGGGCCTCCAGAAACTATAGGCTTGATGGACAAAATTAACTGACTATTTCTGGGCAGATCACACAGTTTTCCTGGAATATTGCTTAGTTTTCTAAAATGCTTTGTATTACGTTGATCATATGGAGACTCAAGTAATATGATATCCATGGTTCCTTTGGCTTCCATATATAACCCATTTGATTCTTATGAAGAAACTCTTAACTTTGTAAAACCAAAAAGTAGCAGAGTTGCTATTGTCAACTGAAATCTACACTACGATGCTCATTCTAAATCAGCAGTATCTTGTTTTGCTGTTTTACCTTTCTTATTGCATCCATCCTGCCACATTTTATTTCAGTGCCGTTCTCCAGCTACTTAAGTGGCTCCTGTGTACTGACACCAGCTGACCCTTGACCTCTCCCCTCGGTAGGGGACAGTAATTAAGGGCTGATTTCTCTGGCAGACACAGCCGTGTTGAATATTTCATCAACTCCCATTCTGGCACTAGCTATTGAACTCGGAGGAATATGGACATACTGTAGCTGCTAGGAGCTAAGGAGCTTTTGCTAATGGTACGGGCGAACACTTTATGATTAACTGTGGGGTTAAAGAGCACATGCTGTACACACAAGGGGATATTTAATAATCCCACAATGACCGCAGGGAGCCATTGATCATCTCCAAGTTTGTTTTGGAGCGTAGCTACAGTAGAGCAGGATGTTTCACTTTTTTGCTTCTTTTTTTTATGATGAGGGTTAGAGGGCCAGGGAATTATTGTTAACAAAGACTTTCATGATTTAATTTAGCCCCATTTATAAACAATGCACTTTCTGTTCTGACATAACCTTTTCATATGCCCTGAGAAAACCCCAGAAAGTATTACAGATTGCCTGAGCCAAAGGTCAGATTAACATTAGTCAACATTCAGCTCTGCATCGAGTCACCAGTTCAAGACATAGGATTCTTTGTACTATATATATATATTTATACTTTTGTGTGTATGTGTGTTGGTGTACAAGCCAATTACCATTATTTTACGGAGCTGCATTGCAGTGTGAATAGCGGTAGGAGGCTATGTTGTGACTGTGTGCTGGGTGGGTTTGTGCTGCTGAGTTAGGGGATTATGGGGTATACCATTCAGGTTGACATGGCCACCACCAAACATATTACTGAGCCCCTCTCCCACCCAGCTTGGGTCATTCTATGACTCCCTTGTGCTATTACATTCCACCCTGGCTTATTTTTTCAATGGCAACATACAGTAATGGACTGTGGATGGCAAATTACATGGCACAAAATAACAAATAAATACATAATGACTAAATGAATGACAAATTCAGACATCTATAAGAGAATTAAAACATGTGAATTTGTCTTATTTTACAACATTTCCAACTATTCCAGCTATGTTTTTGTCATAAAAAGCTTTAGTGATGAATTTTGGCTACCGCTGATATTTCTGGACATGAAATATTTCACTGTGTGAATATTCCAAAACTAACAAACAAACAAACAACACTAGAGGGACACTCTCCAGTCAGGGCTGGTTATTCTGCGCGTTGGCTGTAAACGGGCTCTTTGTCAGTCAGCGACTCAATAGATTTAACAGGTGGCCGTGAGGAGCATGCTAAAGCACAGCGTCTATAAGACAGCCGGTCTCCCCCGCTGGCGAAGTGACCCACTCATACAGTGGCATCCCTGTCAGCGGTGCCCAGTCACGCAGATTTGATCTAGCTAAACACAAGGCTCAGATGGTGGGGAAATGACCTTTAGACACATTGAATAATGAAAAAGGAATAATGTCAGCTTCTGTCCTATGTCGCCTCTCATTTACCTCCCGCTGTATTTTGTCTTGTGTTTATGTGGATATGTCAAACAGAATGTGTTTATTTCCATGTGTGTATTTAGCGCTGTTCATAAAGCCAAATAGAGAAGGGTCAGAGTTGTTGTTTAATAAATCCACTTCAAACCTCTCTCAAACCTTTAAAGGTCTCCTGTTTTAAATATTTGCACCGCTAGATTCCCTCTCAAATTATGAGATCGGTGGTAGTCCGATTTCTGATTTTCCTTTCTGATGGCCGATATGGAAAACCGTTGTGCGTTGTCAACTAACTGGCTGTAAATTCATCTTTAATTTGGACTTCCTTGATTTTGTGCTTTTACGTGGATTTAAATTTCATCTTAAATTCATGAATAATATTGTATAAAAAGTATCAAATCTATATCGGCCGAAAAAAGACTATTATGCTGTGACATCATCTCTGCATTAACAACCATATATTACCTACAGTATCCTGCTACTCTCACTATGTAAAATAATACAATGCAAAATAACACCAAATGAACCAGAATGTTCTGGCTGAAGGGAGAAATGTCAAATTGAATATGGAGCCTTTAGCATGTTTTGCTTTGATACTTTGTGACCTTTGTGTGTACATTACAACCCTTACACACAAACACACAGATGGTCCTTGTGCATAATATTAATGCAGTGGCTCTCACATTTCTGTTTAACAAACCACAAACAGGCTAAATAAGTCACAGGCATTAAGGGTTTGTGCTGAAAAACAACATAGAACACCAATAACATGTCATGGATTTATTTATGGAGTTTAGAGTTGTTTATGTTAATCTGGTGAGAGGGAGATTCTGGGGATCTTACCTATTTCCCCTCTAAAGTGAAATGACAGCTTCCATATTTCACCATGGGTCCCACAACCTCTTAGCTTGGCTCTGCCCGACGTTTTCCCTCAGATAAAATAATTTAGGTGAGATTACAGTCTGGGAACCGTTTCCCAGCCACCCTGCTAGCAGACCAATCTGGGTTACGTTGAAGTCGAGCATGTTTTGAAATGGTGGTAGAGCTAGATGAGGCGATCAAAACAAATTGGTTAAAGACTGTCCAATAGTAGGTGTACGCCCAATAGGAGGCAATTACACTTTCCAATGGAGCGTGGCCAGGCCATATTCATAAGGTGAATATGGCCACACCAGGCTAACAACCTCCATGTCAACACTACAGTGACAGACATAACGAGTGACTGCATCGTGTGTTTGTGTGTGTGTGTCCGTGTGTGCGTGCACGTCCAGTGCGTACCAGGTGGTGGTGGAGGAGGAGCGCCCCCGCAGGGCCCGGGGAACAGCAGAGATCCTGCGCTGCTACCCGGTGCCCATACACTTCCAGAACGCCACGCTGCTCAACTCCCAGTACTACTTCACGGCCCAGTTCCCCGCCATGGGCCTCCACTCCCCCCAGCCCTTCACCGTGGGCGATAACAAGACATACAACGGCTACTGGAATGCTCCACTGCTGCCCCAGAAGAGCTACAGCATCTATTACCAGGCTGTCAGCACAGCCAATGGGGTGAGTGCCTACAGCTCTATACGATACAGTAGGAGAGGTGTCTCTTATTATGCCTCTTGCTTACAAAGGCTCCACAGAGCCTCTATTAAAGGTGCACTCCTCGATCGTGTTAATACCCTAAATAACCCTAGAGGTTTAGTATTATGACACTGGGAAATAGCACATGCTATGGAGCTTAAAGGCTCCAGAGAATCAGAGAAGCAAAGAGATCTTTGTGGTAGAGCGGGGGCGATAGGTGATCCAGAAGGCACTGGTTCGCACCCCGCTAACTCCTCACCAAGTGTCGAGGTGTCCCTAAGCAAGACACCTAACCCTAACTGCTCCCGGTGGTCAGGTGTCTCATTGCATGGCTGATGGTGTGTGAATGGGTAAATGTGTGGCAAATAATGTAAAGCGCTTTGGATAAAAGCGCTATATAAATGCAGTCCATTTATTGGTATATACAGTACAGGCATTAATTAGTCTATACAGTTGTGTAGCTGGACATTCAATTAATTGATTTTATTGTATTTAGTAGAGGGGCATGGTAGGAATAAGTACAGGTTTGAAGAATAAGAAAAAGATATAATGCAAAGTAGAAGTGTTTCGTGTTCTGTCTAATGATAAGGTTAGTAAAAGCAGGCTTCACTTTGTCTTTTTAGTTGTTTTTGAGAGCTTACTTGCCTCTCCTTGTGAAGAATGAGCACAGTCACTGTTAAGTGCACATCAAAGTGTGCATTTGGCTTCATAGTGAAAGACTTGACTGACAGACTGTCTGCCTGGTTAAAGCAACACAGGACTCCACCAAGCAGCCTGCTCACACAATAACGCCTCCAACCGACGTGACACGGCATTACTGTATGTTCCTAATAGGCTATAGCAAGGAGAGCAGAGCCCCCTGCCCTGACACGACCTCTCTCCCTCTATTATCTTGGCCCAGTTTGCCTGCCTTATCCAATGGAACCGTATGGCAAATGCCAGATGGAGCTTTAATCAATGCATTTAAGGAGCGAGCTTGTCTCGGCGACAGGGAAGCACTGGCAGAGGCAGTCAGCACAGCAGGACTGGCGATGGCTGAGGCCACAGCCACCCTGTCACCGCTTGGATCGGCCGTACCACAGAGCCGGCAGGCGGCTCGATAGGGACTTTGAGAGGCTCGTCGATAGTGGTCCTGAATGCAGAGTGGTGGAAAGTGTGGTCCTGAATGCAGCACAGGCAAGCTTTTAAGGACACAATGAAAACTTCACGTGATTCAGGACTGAATGAATGTCGCCTAATCAACCTATTCTTTGATAACTAAAAACTGAAATTACATTACATCTCTGACAGTATGGGTAGGTGCAGTATATACCTCCTACAACATCCATAATATAGACAGTGCCGTTGTTTTTATTCATCATTTAGTTTATCGATTTGTTAGGTCTCATTATTTAGAGTTTCAAATGCACTCCTCTTCATTACGATTTCACTGTCAATATCAAGTACCTTGGGCTTTAATTAATGTCTAATGATGTACAAGGGCTTTGTTTGCACCCCCTAAAAAGAAATAATCACTTAAAGACCGAGAGCCCTAGTATCTATTATCTTTTGATTCAGTTCAAAGCCTATGACTGACTCGGGCATTAAAAACAGCCTGCTGACAGCCTGAAAGCCACAATAGGCTACAATGCATAATGGTTTAAGTTCCTGCCTTTATACAGTAGGCCTCGTTGCTAGTCAGCTCTTATAGAACGGGCGAGTTAAGATCACACAGACACACATGATTTATTGACTTTATAAGCAGTCAGAGTGCATCACTGTAGTTATAATAAACTAGTCTTTGTTTATTAGGCTATTGTGAAGGTTGTTTACAGAGATAAATCTCTGTCCCTAGCAGCATTTCTGAGGCCAGTGTGGCTCCATAGTGACAGGCCACCTGACTGCAGGTGCATCGACATTGGTTGGCAGAGATCACAGATCTGTCCCGTCTTCTGTCACAGTCAAGCCAGCAAGATGGTGGGAATAGTGTTAGGCTGTGTTCCCGTGTATGTCCTATTAGTCATTGGCCCTATGGCTGTCTTCCTCTCTCTTCCTCTGCTGTTCCTGATCATTTGTGTTGTTCTGCAGGAAACTAAAATCGACTGTGTTCGAGTTGCTACCAAAGGTAAGTCCTAAACATTCCTGCTACATTAAATATATATACAGTTAATATCTGTTATTTTAAACCATTTTTGTTTGTTTATTTTGTTTTGTTTTGAAGCTAATTTTGAGTTAGTGTTGCACTTGCCGTAACATGATTGGCTATCTGACTTAGAATGGGAGGACAGGTCAGATATGATTGGTTACTGTCAAAAAATAAGGGTACGGTCACACATGCGCAAAATGAATAGCAGCCAATATTTTCCTCCCTTACACTGCCATTCTATGCGAGCGAAGGGGTGAATTAAAGCGTCCTGTGGCGAAGCAAAATCGCATCTTCCCTTCGTCTAGAGTTCAACAAAGGTGATATTTGACCGCAACATTTGCAGCCTTAACCAACAGCAAGGATGTGTGTATGGTTGATTTCTCAGGGCTGAAATTGGCTCTAGTTTTCTTAGTGAGGCAGGATGAAATGGAGGAGACTTTGGTCTAACCTAGAAATACGACTAACCAGCCGGTTTTAATGATAAATGCAAACTGTCCCCTACACATTTTCCCATCGCAAAACAACAACCGCTCTTATGTGTGACCAACAATTGCTCACATGGACTACAGCCAGTAAATGGAGTTCTGTGTGTGTCACTGTACTGCCCACATTCAGCATGACAACAACCAATTTCTCCTCGGAAGGCGACGGTCCATCGCCTGCCCAGTTTATAATTTGTGCATGTGTGACCGCAGCCTAAGTATTGATTAGACATGATACTGTATGTTGGTTAAATGGACATGTTATGCATATTGAAGAGAACAGCCTTCCTCAAAACAACTGATCACACAAGTGGAACAATTTTATGGTAGGGGTCGTTTAACCTTTAGTATCTCTAATGTTAACATGGCCTACACCTGCTTTGTGAAATATAACAATGAACTTTTTTTGTTCTTTATAATGTCATTATCTTTTGTTTTATCAAAGGAAAACCAAAAAGAATAATATATTTTCTGACTTGATTATTTAGATGCAAGACATATTCTGGGGATGAAATCTCAAATTTGAATGTCATAAATCGATAGATTATTCATGCACAGTTGTTTTTTAACAGCGAATACAGAGCGTGTGTGCCTGCCGAGGCCCACTGGCACTTAGTTATGCCTGCTCCAGACATTAAGGCTGATGCAGCTTAAGTACTATTGATCTGGGGGGCAGGATTGATAAGGCCATAGGGAACCCTAGTCACACTCTGTTCTGGGCTGTGGGAGGCCCTGTCAGATGCCCTGCCAATCTGGAACACTGCGGAGTCACATGGATTTGGACTCCAGAAAAAAACTTACGTACGGCCCAGTTGGATAAAGTCACTTTAATCACAAGCTGAACAGGATCATTTGCATTGTCTGCTGATGCATCTGCACAGTGCAGCCATACTATTTATTTCTTGCTGTTGTTGTTGTTGGTAGACTGTTGTTGTTTAGTTCACTTTTATAATTTTCATGTAGCAGTGTCTGTACAGTAAGTCTAATTAGCTACAGTACAGACATTTGAATCTCTGGTTGTCTCCAGACCGGTCCTGATACATAACAGCGAGTAAACGTATTTATATTATTATTTATTTAGAAATATTGGTCAAATAGAAGTTAACTGACACTTGTTAATATGCACAGCATCTCAGACTGACACAGATAAACTAACTTGTGTGAAACCTTTTCCCCTTTAACAATATAATATAATAAAAGCTCTCTGTATCTGCTTAAATGTTGCATGGAGACAGGGAGAGTTTGTGTGTGTGTTTCAGATTGTGTGTGGGCTCTCTCTCTCTCTCTCTCTCTCTCTCTCTCTCTCTCTCTCTCTCTCTCTCTCTCTCCCTCCCTCTCTCTCCCTTCCTCTCTCCCGTCCACCCTACTGCATGCTATCCTGGATCAACTGACTATACTCAGCAGCCATACTCGTGACTCAGCTCACAACTCCTTACATCCGCATCGCACCAGCAGCCGGTGACAGCCAACTAACAGGTTAGACCCTTAGCTCCCCTCACACTCTGTGGCCACCTCGATGTACTGCTCTCTCAGTACTCAGCACCTGCTGCCTGAACAGCATAAGGGGCCGTACTGAAAGTGTGGAGGGGGGGACATCTTGTCTGTTGCATGAAAAGTATGCAATTTATGTGTTTTTTTTCTTTGGGGTGTTGCCTTTGCATTGGGTATTGTTATTATTAAATGAGTTGCAGATGTTTTCTTCTGCCATTTGGTGCGTCGTCTTAGCTGCTGACAGGAATGAATCTCTTTTCATGAATATTTCTCATTATTTCTGCCGGTCGCCACGCGCCTGACAGCCGCAACAAAGGAATGTTCTCAAGTGCTCATCGACTTTATCTGAAGACATTTTCATTAAAAGCGGAAATTTTTCATTCACTCACAATTAAAAGTGCATTCACTCTCCGTTTGTCGGTTTGTCACTGTTCTGTATGAATGCCCTCATTATCTTCTTACTCTTGAAGCTATACGATAAAAAAAGACAGCAGTGAATACACACCCACAACTCCAAATGCAATATTATCCTACAACAATTCTCCACACCCAGATGTGATTATTATAAATGTCATAATCTACTGTATCACGACACCTCAACACTTTTTGACCCATGGCCCTCCCAAACAGAAAGCAAATAACCGGAGCAAAGAATATAAACAAAACAATAAACACCATGGAAAAGCATGCACCCACCCTGCCCCGCTATCGGGTAAATAGAACAACAAACAACACAGACAGGGACACCGAATTGCACGGGTGAGAAAAGTATGAGGCACTGTCTTGGAGATTTGTTTGACATAACAATTTGTCAGATTCAGTTTAACCCTTGCAGCGGGAAATAATAGTGTTGTTCAGGTGGACAGTTGAGATTCCAGCAACGTTCCTACCGCGTTGAGTGCTTCTTATCAAATTCCGCGAAGCAGCAGACGCTGTTAAAACAAGCTGTTTTCACCTCTCTCTCTCTCTCTCTCTCTCTCTCTCTCTCTCAACCTCTCTCGCTTTCGTTTACTCTCTCAGTGCGGCTATCTCCTTCTGCTGAGCTTATATTTAATGTTTTGGTTATTTTGGGCTGGTTTATCGCTTTTGGGTATTATCTTTCCCGTTCCGACACCCAGCATTTTTCATCGGCCCAGCAGCCGTTTGACCCAAACATGATTAACCAAGGGTAAATATGCCGTGTACTTATCTGTGTCGCAGCAGAGCACAGCACCCGCTCACATAAACACCGGAGTCGAGGTAAAGGATTGGGGGGGGGGGGGCACTTCTCTGAACAATAAACAAGAAGTCACTTTCTCTGAGAATAAACATCTTAATTGCTTGTAGCGCTTTGACATCCACAGTGTTCTTGTGCGCAATACCAATATATTGATAATGCTCAAACTAATCAATGTGAAGGACATATTGACTGGAGCATAAATGCCTGCTCTACTGCCGTGATTAATAACTATGAGCTCATGTAGAACAAGAGCGGCCGATTAGAGACTGTTAATTAATTTAGTCCTATGTAGAAGAATGTATTAATATTAATACTTGTTTGTATTGTGTAATTCCCACATCTTATTAAGTGGTGCTTCTAAAGGTTTCATTAGGACTTAATTTAAGACACTTAAATAAATGTCCAGTGCAGCCAATATTAACATAAATTATTACTGCATGGCATAACACACTCATGAACCCCCATATTAGATTTATATAAGTGTTTATGCTTAAAGAGTTTATAGACCTAATACATTTGCTGACAAAGACTAGACAAAATACATAACAAACAGAACAAGACTGGAGAAATGCTTTATTGAAGATATATTACAAATGATGAAGTTTCTCGCAGGCCGTTTGATGTGTTCGTGCATTCCTACCCTGCACTGTGTCCATCCATCCACAGGGGCGGCGACTCACAAGCCTGACGCCGTTGAGCCCGAGAAACAAACGGACCACACTGTGAAGATCGCTGGAGTCATCGCCGGAATCCTCCTCTTCGTCATCATCTTCCTCGGAGTGGTCCTTCTCATGAAGAAAAGGTACGTCGCTGTGGAGCGGCTGCAGATTAGACTGCAGATGCGTGGAAGAGCTTTACGCCACTTGGGCGGTAGTTTAACACTGTTGTTGTTGTGTGCTTTGTGTATGTATCCCCCCTCCCCCTTTCTCAAACAGCAGCATTGTCATTGCCATAGTAAATTGTTAATTTGATTACGTGGATGCGCTCCATTAAGGCTGTTCACAGCCACCAGATACAGTGTGCAGTGTGAAAAATGAAACCCCCTGCATGGCAGCTTCTACCAAACACAGTGCTCTGATGACATTAGAATGTGGAGAGGAAAAGGCTTTTGAGGCCGGTCGTGTGGCGAGAGGCAGGGAGGCAATAAGAAAGAAAAGCATGATGAACCCTTCAAAGGGAGAGCGCAGGCGGTCGCATAGCTCGGGGCTAAGTTTACATTAGCCCCCCCAGACACCATAGCAGAGAAGGGCCCTCCACGCATCTCCCAGCAATCAGGGAAGCTAAACCTTAGCAAATATCATACCCTTCTTTGTCCACAGCCGGGCCTGAAATAACACAATGTCACTTTCTGTGTGTTTACCCAAGATTACTTTGTCGGGCACGCGCCTTGCTCATTCAGTATCTCCGCCGAGAGAAGCACGAGCCAGAAAATGCCTTGACAATGCCTTCCAATAAAACTTTTTATTAGCTGAACTTCTCCGAGCATTTTCACTTCCGACGTTAGATTGCCTGGCAGGCTTTAAAGTGTTAAGGTCACGCAGTGGGAGAAGTAGATGAAGCTCTCTGAGAGAGAATGTGTAGTCGCCCCTGCTAATATAATCACTATCCTCCGTGTATATTTTTAACAGAAATGCAGGTTTCTCCATTTTCTTCTCCAAGCTCTGCGTGTAGCACATCGAGGAGTGGGCGTTTGTGATAATCATCACACAGAGACAATATAAGTAATAGAATTGTTTTCAATTTGCCATAATCAAACGGGAGAGGGAGATGATTTCATTGGTTATATTTGGTGTAATTTACCACCACAGGCAGGGAATAAGAGCTGTGGTTAGACATCAGAACCACTCATTTACTGTGAACCTCGGAGGTCACGACTGGTAATTTTGAATGTGTATAAAATGATGTCTTGCAGAATGTGAATTTAATGCTAACTTGGTTGTGAGCAGTGATTCTCAATTGCCATCCCAAGGCTGTAGCGCAGCTTAAAGGGACACTGTTCCATTTGTGTCTACGTTTGTAACCTGCGTTTGGGAAACATTGTTGTTTCGATCTGAAACTTGAGATCCCTACAACTTGTATAGGCTCACAGCGTCATCTACCCTCCCTAAACGGCTAGCTGCTTTTCTAACACAGCAATGGACAACAGACTGAAATTTGCCGTTCAAGATGGCCGGCATAATACAATCCGAGGGGTGTCCCTTCAATATCTAGTCTGATTGAAGGATTCCAATGTGTTTGTGAGCATGACATGACTCCAAGCGATCACCTCTGCCCTCACTATAACCTCCACGTAGGACACCATATCTGGTTTTGTTCATTTCGACTCTTTTTTCCAAACATTAATATATATTTTACTTTTTCTTTCCTTTTCATTCCATCCCCTCCCCTCTTCCACTGCTCTGCCCTTCCTCCACTTCACTTGGCAGAAGACCCTATAGCTCCTACACATACTACCTGTAAGTAAACCACTTCCTGTGACGTCAGCGCAACGCACTCTCTGGCTCGCATGCTGTGTGGCGCCCCCATGTTCGCATGTGGGGGGGGGGGGATTACACGAAGACGTGCTGCCAGATATTTATTTTCTGCTCAACTCTCTCCGAGTTTGTTTTTCAAATGATGAACCAAACTGCTTTAATGATAGCTTGGCTGACAAAAACATCTTGTGGGAGGGGGAATACATTTGACGGCCTCTGCATATCACCGTCCATGATTTATTTTCTATTGGCTTGTCTGAGTTAGAATGTTTGAAGTGCCCATCTTAATGTCATTAATGCCTGAGCTATACTGAGGTTGTCAATGAGCCACTACAATAATTTCTCACCGTGGGTTGTATATCATTTAATATGCTCTGTGGATGACTAAATTAAAAACTAATAACTTTATATTGGCTCCCACACTCAAATCTAAGATCTATAGCAACTATTTAAAACTCACTCAGTTAATGCTTTGAAAAGTAAGCATGAGTTAATACTGTATGTTTGGCTTCAGATGCATGTGTTTCTTTTTTTCCCTACGCACAACCCATACTCAACAACCCACCCTCTCATATCTTAGCCCTCATCCATGCTCATCCTGCTTTTTGTTTTGTTTTGCACGTCACACCCATCCATGCAATGGTGCTGTTGGAGTTATGTCCTTTTAACTGACAGCACTTGTGCATCACTATTGTGGTAGGTGTTATTATAGAAACCGCTTTTCTATACATGGCGACTATACAACAATAGTCTCCTTGACAATAATTAATGGCGAGTCCAAATCTGCAGCGCAGAACAAAAAAGACACTTATTCTTCAGCTCTGCCTCTTTGCTCTACAGCTTAAATTCCCTCCACTGTAAAGTCTGTGACGGATGCCAGCTAATCTGGTTTGAGATGGCTGTGATGAGAGGACACAATGGAGCTCGCTTCACTTCAAAGAGCATCTCAGAAAATACCTTTGGACAATAATTCTCCCAATACCATGTGTGTCAGTCATGGTGGAGCGCACAAATAGGGTGCACAGTTGTCACCAAATGATACATTAACCCCCTCTTCCCTCGGCCAAAAGTGTATCAAAATATATAGTCAGATCTAAGAACAAAAGCTAAATGTCTGCTATTGCCAGTCAACCGTCATTGTTATCACTAACTGTCATTCTAAATGCTAACCATATCAGTAAGCTAGTAGCAATGATAGCTCCAACTGCATTGTCTGAACATTTATATAAGGACTGTCAGCAGCAATTGAGTGATTGAGATGTTTAAACATTTGTTTATATATGCACTGTCCAAAACACAAAACACACATTTAGTCTACACTATAGGTTAAAATACAGTTCTATACTCTATATATACTTGTTACCCAACATATGTTAATCCATTAAACATATGTTATGATGCCACAATAATTCATGGCCTAACTAAATTATGCACCGCACCCTGAGAACACTTGACTCTGAGGAGCGTGCGGTGGTATTCATCTGCAGTTCTTATGGCAGCCTTCTTGTTGACACCCGTGGGACCACAACACCTGTCGTGATTGATGGGCCCCATTAATACCGCGACGCACGCATTCCAACATCTCTCTTTAAGGCAGCACACACCAAAATATGCACTTTAGGTATTTTGCCAGAGGAGCATCAGTCAGCATGCTCGTTAGCGATGTGCCTGCCCTGCATGCGTGATCAAACGTGTGGCCGGCGTTCTTTAATCAGGTGGTCATACCAGCTGCTGCTAATCCCTTGAGCGGGGGCCAGGGTGCAGCGCTTCTGACTGGGCCGGGATTCCCGTGTGAAAGCCAAGTCATCCATCAAGCAGCAGGGCATGTTATGCAGATATACATGTATCACTGTCTGCCTGACTGTCAGTCATGTTAAGTGCTCCCCCATCTACACATAGATTACAGTAGTAAATATACGACATTATAGGTTTACTGCTGTCAAGGTTTTTAACTAATGTAGGTGTGTAAAGTAGTGGAATGCTGCAGGCAGGGTATTTCTATATTGTCGTGTGTAGGCCTATCACAATAAAAGAAAGTTCCTCTTAGGCCCCGATCTCACAGGACGCGCTTTTCTTGTTACAAAATGCAAGGTGCATTGCACTGCCTTTTTTAGTTGCAGCACACGCAAAAAAGAACAGTTGAAATAGCTTTTTTTTTTAACGAAACCAATATGTGTGTGTGTGTGTAGACCTGTCATAGTAGCCAGCTAGCTAGCTCTTCTAAATCAATGATAGTTTCCTAACATTACAAGCATAAAAAAAAGATGTATTTCCAGCTAATCTCTTAGTTACGCTAGTATTGTGTTAGTGAAACCGTTTTAGACGTCACGTTATAAAAAGTATTTATCAAATATTACTAATATATACCTCCTGGTATCAAGCGACAGCCTCTTCTTTCGTGAATGCAGTTTGCTAGTGAACCTTGTTGACACCACCATGGAAGGTCCGCTTCTCAGATAATTTGATTGGATAACTGGAAAAAAAACGCAATTGACGTCAGGCGCTTTTCTGCTCCGGGTTGAATATTTTTCAACTCCAAAAACACAATGTGCAGCCGATGCGAGGAGCCCAGGGCGCATAAGCAGCGCGCAAAACGCCTTCTGCCAATAGAAAACAAGATAGAAAAAAATATGCCTCTCACTGCATGAGGCGCGTCCTTTGGGGCCTAAGAGGAACTTTCTTCAGCAGCAAGTCACACTACTTTTTGAATCCTAGGCAGGCACACGATTGTACAAAGCACATGCACACCAATAAAGGGTGTACCCCTCGGAACTAATCTCTGCCCTCTCTGGCCAATAAATCATACGCCATGACAGCAATACGGTGTTTTTACCCTGGATACTGATAAGGGCCAGATGATGATTGACAGGTGCAGGTTTGCGGGGAGAAACTGGAGGCGTGTGAGCTGTAGGCTCGGTACTGAGGCCCGGTCGAGGGCTTGACGGGACGGGCTGTCTTGTCAGGTTGTCAATAGCGAGGACGCAGGTCAAACCAGCCCTCGTCATTGACACCCACCAGGATTACTTATTGATGACTGCTTCAGACTGACACGGGCTGTTATCAGAAGTGCCGTATAGCTGTGGTTTTCACAGTATAGGCTGTTGGAAGTGTCTGGAAACATTAAGTACAGTTTGTCTTAAACTAAATTCCCGAAAATGAGATTAGGTGTGTGTGTATTATAGATTATAATACATGCCTAGAACGATTCAAACAGCAATGTTTACACTGTAAAAAGTCTGTGTGATTAAAAAAAAAAGGAGTATGTTTATGTCTGTCAAATAAAGTGTTTGCAAAGCCCAGACGTTTTCTACGACTTAATACTACATGTTAACAGTACGTGTTTAACATGACCCCAATGACTAACAAACATCCCATCCACCTCACCTAGCTTGTATGCTGCCGTATGCTCAGGGCAAACACCTTCATTAAACCTTTCAAGTCAGCCTGAACGTGCGGCAAGAATCACATTAATTGGTACAAGCCATGCGTGTTCGTTGCACCCTACGAGCTCTGCATGTTGATGAGGCATAGGGAAGACAGAAGGGGAGCTCGAGCAGGAGATGCAATGTCATGCCCGGAGGTTGAGGAATTCATGCTATAACGTGCCTCAACAATTCATTATGTCTGCTATTGACACCCATACAGAACGATTTGAAAATGTTTGCCAATTATATATTACTAATTGTAATTACACCATAACAATATTAGTTTTTGCTGTGGGAGACTAGATTTGGAATAAAACACCATACCAACCAGTATGAGCTACATAATATACAATGTACAAATCTTATTATTTAGTTTTTATTTTGAAAGCAAATGGCAGACACAAAGCACAGCGGAAGTTCAGGCACGTTGCTGGGTCTTCAGCTGACAGACCAGTTGATAGTTGCTGTCCACACATTGGACAATATATTGAGTACGTATATACTGAAGCTGGTTACCTGCTCCTTCTTGCCGCTTCCCCTGCTAGCTTGCGTTTGTGTCTATGGTTGTTTCGTCTCCTCTGTTTGCAGCGACCGTACATACTCGCTGCGTTTCCGCGTTGGTTCCTCGCTGGGGGTGCGTGGTTTGCTCGAAGCCTGCTGCTTTGTGCGATCTCCTGGTCCGTCCAATTTGGCTGTGGGCTGCGCCATGGCTTGCGGACTTCGTGCTGGGCTCTGTCTCGTGTTTCTTGTTCTGGCTGGCTTTAGTCTTGTCCTTGTTTGCGCAAGCCGCATTGACCGTGAAGTAGCCTATATTATGCATGTGTAATTAATCACTAAGCATTGTTGGACTGGACTGGACTGAAGCATGACATTTTCCATAGGGTAAGCCTACAGTTAAACGCACGCATTGGAAAAGCAGGCCTATTACTGTAATAACCAAATTAAGTAAGTGAGTGGTGCTAAAAGTTTAGATACTGTACATTTTTGGATAATTGCTTAGCCCAATGTTCATTCACCTATTTTTGAAGCAGGATATTTTACTTCCAATCACAAGATTTAAGAGTAGACATGCACCTGCAGTTGTGGTCTTGACCGGTCTTGAAGTAAAATCCCGAGACCTCTTGGTCCGAGACCGAAACAAGAGCGAGTAAAAATGTGGTCGAGTCCGAGCTGAGACCCTAATACTGTATCAGCTGCCAAAATAGCATGAGAAAATGTGTCCAACAGTACATAATACATTGTTTAAAATGTCAATGATTCCCATTGAATCCAGGCTCAATTCATCACCATATAAGGCTATATAAGAAATGAACATGTTATCAAGGCTGAACTTTATTTTGGCTTCGTATTATTTAAAAAAGGACATACAACCTTCACACTGAACTGTGCTGTGCTTTTTTTTTTGTGTGCCGATAGCCTTCAATTTCTTCTTCTTGCAGTTTAGTGAAGTGAAAGACAGACAAAACATGGATGGACAGATGGACAGGCTTGTATGTGTGTGGCCAAACAAATGGATGGCTGGATGGCTGGACAAACACACTGGAATAATTGATGCATAGCCAGAGAAAGGTTTCAAATGAGGTGGTACAAATGACTGTCGCACTCACCCATTGGCTTATTCAAAGACGCTTTTGTTGCCCCTCCCAGCTGGACGTCAGTGAGCCATCTCTCTCCCCCTCCCTCTGTCACACACACACACACACACACACACACACACACACACACACAGTGTGATTTGTGTGAATCTTCTAATGAACCCCGCTCTGTCCCGGCGTCACAAGGTTTGCGTTTAGCTGCAACGTCAAAGCTGGGCCCGCCATGCTGGGCACGAGGCTTTGAAGCATCGGCGCCCACAGAACAGACATGCTGACAAACACGTGCATGCTTATTCCATTTTCACGTGCGGTTGAACTAGCCGAGCCGGGCCTAGACGTTAGTTACGACGGACATTGTTGCCGACCCAGCGGCAGAGAACTGCTCTAATGAGGGCTCGCCCGATATAGTCACCTGGTGCGTCAGCCGAGCCTATACGCTTCTACAAACACCCTTTTCAACTCTCATTCTCTGTGTGCAACAGCAAAGGCAGATCCGCCGCTGTTCAGAGAAACGTGTGTTTTCATCACAGGGGTTGTTTTTATAAACTGGGACATGGGCTGCCCTCCCCCACCACAACACACGTGCGTTAGGTTAACTATTGAAGAATTTGATAAATGGCAGCATCCGTCGGCAGCCGCGCTACACCAGATGCTCCGCATGGCAGGGCAGCGCAACGCAGTGCAACGCAACGCAACGCAACGCACTCGCGTCTCAGCAGACCCGAGGAGAAAGAAATAGGCAGCATATACAGTACGGAGACCTGAAAATGAAGTGGTTTCAAACGGGGCCCTCCCTGAGCTGCAGACCCAATCTTAATAATAATCGCCTGGGGGACGCATAGTACGATCAGCCCCCCCTTCCCCATCCTCCCAGTGACAATATGAAGCCATAGGAATAAGACACAAGATTGCTGTTTTGTTCCTGGCTCTAATTGCAGATTAAAGACATAAACTCGTCCAGCAGATGAAAATGTCACTGCTTTGTCACTCAGCGTGGCGAGGAGCTCTTCCACTATTAGCCGCACGTCGCGGCCTTCAGAGCAAATGACTGCTCGCAGGCAGCGGGGGCCTGCTGCCATATGGCACAAGACGGCGACAAGATTGAATAAACAGAGGAGATTTGTGAAAACAACGCGGCGGGAGAGCGTCATTAGAGCGCGGTTGTCCGTGAGAGGGGATGCTACTCAAACAGACAGAGGGGTCATGCAGAGACTAACAGGGTAGGGAGACGGGTGTGAAAGCTGCTGTAGTAGTTAATTCCGACACTCTTCGCCTCCCCTCCAGCGACAGAACATTGCTGGAGCCCTGCTACAGACATGGAGACAATGGGCTTCTTGTAAGAACCAGTCGTACACGTCAAGCTGTTGATGTTTTTGCCTGTGGAGAATTCACTAGAACATGCAGCATTCACCAATTATCAAGTACATTTATCTTAGGCACAAAAGACATTCCGGAGTGTTCCTGACCTGTTGTATGGGTCATTACAATATAGCTTGCCATTCGCCTAAGCTGCTACTGTACTACTATCAGGAATTTTGACTTTGAATACTGTACAGTATTTCTTTAATCGTATTAGTGATATAACGTCTACACTCCAAAAACCTGATCATAAAACATACTAATTAACTCTCTTATTTAATCATATTATAGAAACAACAAACAGTTCTTGGTTATAGACTCAGGCGCTTGGACCACACTGTATAAAATACACACATCAGTGTTATGTCCTCTATGCTTCTGAACATGTCAGTGTCAATGTCAGTGTTGTTGTGTCAGTATATGTGCGTATGGGAATGTGCCTGCATGTGGTTTACGCAGTAGCCTACTATACTGTTGTTTTACACACATTACTTTATCGCAGCACATTAACTTAAAGTAGGTCAATAAAGGCAGGTTAACTATTTTTGTTCACTCTTCAATCTCAGATTGTCTCACCCCTAAATGCTTTGCTAATTTTAAACCATCTGATGTATTTGGGTTATGGTGCCGCACCTTCACACAGTTAAAGGAAATATATAATTCACAGCTTGGGAATGCATTCAACACAATGTGGCTAGATAAAAGAGGGAAACTCTGCTGCTCAAGTTTGAATCCACTACGGAAGCGACTTCAAATACAGTTCCTCTTTTGGCCTGAATGAAAGGGGGTATAAATGGTTAAGACACCAACCTTTCCTTGTGAAATACAAAGAGATCAATGTCTCAGTAGCTCAACTCACTTCTAGTGTGTTAAATGTCAATTTGATTAATTATTCCAATACATTAAACTTGCAGTAGGGCTCCAAGAAAGGTACATTTTAACCAATCATAGATTGCATGACCCAGTCGACGAGAGATTACATCATGAGAGGGTACTGCTCAAATCTGCCTTCAAAACAGTTGGCCTCATAAGTGAAGCTCCTGACTTCAAAAGTTCCTTCACTATTTAATGGATGACGTCACGCATCATATTATGACTGTGGGCCAGAGTACCCATGGGCCTTATGACAACTTCTCTCCTGACAACTTCTCTCCTGACGTGACATAAGAACCACACAACACACAAACGTTTCCATGTTCTCTCACCACTGAAGGAAACTGGCCAAGAAGCGCAAGGAGACCCTGAACAGCACGCGTCAGGAGATGACGGTCATGGTGAACTCCATGGACAAGAGCTATACGGAGCAGGGCACGAACTGTGACGAAGCGCTGTCGTTCATGGACACCCACAGCCACACGCTCAACACACGCAGCGAGTGTGCCCTCACGCTCAACACGCGCAGCGAATGCAACCTCACCCTCAATGGCAGAGGTGAGAGGACACACCCCCTCGATAGGCAGGGGTCGGGGGAAGGGGGGGAGAGTTCTATAACCTTCTTTTTTGTGGTCTTTGTCAAACCACTGTTCTAACCTTAACAATTAGTTGATTCAGTTAATTAATTGACACACTGATTTGTACAGTATATATTAATTTTGGGGAAACGTGAGCTTAAAATTTGTTTTGGTAAGGCTAGTCACTATCAACACAGCACCAGTTACTATTTAGTATATAAAGTATATGAACCTAATTGAACTGCATAATAAATTACAAAGCCTTTCTTATTGACTAATTGAATTCTTATTGACCAACGCTGATTCATTATAATTTTAACAGGGCTTTTGCTGAATTAGTAAATATACAATTGTGTTAAAACCTTTTGAAAGATATCTCTGGGATCAATAAGATGCAGTTCTTGAATACCCCAATCTTGATAAACACTCTAAAGCTTCTTGCCAGGTCTTAAACTCTGACCCGTTAAAGGGCTGGAGAGTACTCATGGTAAACAATGTGTCTCAGGAGTACAGTATCATCTACTAAATATATCTAGCTCACATTAGATGTAATGCTTTTTTGATGAACAGCTTCACTATGTGCACACAGCAGGCTTGACCTGGTATAATCAAAATCAAAACCAAGAGATTTATATCTCTAATAAGGCCTGCAGGGGACTAGCCAAAAGATGCTGTGACCTTGGTTAACTGTCTGTTAGTGTGGATGTTTAAACCTGGCCCTCTGTCAGTATAAATGTCTTTAGCATCCATGTACCAGTGCAATGTCTTATTGTGTAGTTGACCCTTAACATCTGAACACCAGTTAGCGTGTCCTGGCAGGCGTACACCATGCCTTGTTGCCTTAAAGGCATGAGCCCCAGCCCAAGCCAAATGATATTAACGTTTTAGTTCAGTTATCGCTGCATGAGGTTCTATTGAGAGGCCTGGTGACTGCCAAGTGGTGGGCGAGACACTGGCTGTTTTGTGTCTGTGAATGGTTCTTTGACTAACAGCAGGACTAGACTAGACTATTGATGTCTTTAATGTTTGGTTTTCATCCCTAGCTGGATCCTCACCCTCCTCGTTCACTCTACCGAAAGCCAATACTCTCAGTACATCCATCCCCACCAACTCCTACTACCCAGGTAAACACGGTTTGTCACATTAGACGCACACGTTCAAGTCAGCATAAAGGAAAGAAAAGCCTACAGGAGATTAAAACGTTTAATTTCATGATTTAAAATGTCAAAATTACAAAGTTTTGTTTCTCCTGTCATGTTTGTATATTTTCTATTTATTTTTTATTATTGTTTAAATCATTGATTGGGTTTTTTGTTGTTTTTTTCTTTATTTGATTGCGGGAACGATTAAGGGTAATTTAAAATGTTCATCTGACAATAACATACCAGGCCTAGTTTGGGCTTTGCTTGTTGCAATTACATGATGTTGTAGTTTGTATCATTTACTGTAGTTCTCTTTCCTCTTTCCACCTCTGCACTTGTAATGGGGGCTTGGGCAGACCCCTTTGTACCAACCGCTATCTTAGGTGAGATATACTGCTGCTTATTTGCTCCTGCTTCAGCACTTTAACATAGAGGTCCATCAGTAGAACATTACCTGTGAAACCAAACCTCTTTTGATTTGGTTGACTCTTTTTTTAAATTATGATTATTATAATTATGATTATGTTGCTTTCTCATCTCCATACCTGCCTGCTGCTACTCTCCTCCTTGTCCCCATCATCCTCATCTCTCTCCCACCCGACGAGAGGCTGCCCTCCCCAGGCCATGGCTGGCTTCACTCCATCCCATCCGCATTGCGTGTCGTGCGCGTGATGTCACATGCGTGTTTGACCTCTCATATGCATGGACGGACACGTGGGCTGGATGTGGGGGGGGGGAGCAACAGTGTGCTATGTAGCAAGACACAGACATAGAGAACAACCTCCCCCCCCGACACACACACACACACACACACACACACACACACACACTATTTTAAATGATCGATATGTTCTTGTTCACCTAAAGTGGAGAATTAGCTGTGTGCACCCCCACACCCCGTCACATGTGCATTCAGCTCCCTCTCGCTCCAACACAACCTTTTCCTTTTCTATTATTCTTTTTAATGTCTCTCCTCTTGCCTTTGGCTACGTGCTAGTGACCTACTTGTTTTTGATGTGGTGTCACCGTTGTGTTCATCCACCCTGTTCCGGGATAAGATAGAATAGCAAAAAAGCATTTTGTTATCTCGTTAATTATTGCTGGCCCCAGTTGAAATATTCTTATGAAGCGATGCTCTCATGTCAACCAGCATGCGCAGAGCTAGCTGCTAAGTGGGGCGCTAGCGCTGTAACACTGATGACCAAGAAGACGCAAAGATAAGGAACACATCCAGTGCAGTACGCCACTGCCGCTGAAAAGCACAATGGGCGTACTTCTACGCACATGAACATTAAGAAGTGTCTTTCATCATTATTGCCGTGACAGCTGCTTATGTTAGTTCCAGATGTAATGGCCCGTCAAACAATTAACGTGAAATTAAAGCAGCCAGAAAAGGTCAGATGACTCTAGTCCCCGCATATTCTTTCGTTGCACAGTCACATCATCTGAGTTCGATGTGGCTGATAATGCAGAGAAGATATGTAATCTTTTTAGTTTTTTTCTCCCATTGGCTTGTATTGTATATCGTCGTCTGTTATACAGATATACAGGTGTCACCACTCAAAGTGCACACACACATACAAGTTACAGCAATTAGTCAAGCCAATTGGAGAAAGAATCCCAATCAACACCAGAGAAGTCGCAAATGTGCAACAATTAAGGCTTTGTTCTAAAGATACTTTGCCATTATCCTCCCTCCCACTTCGCAACCATTCCTTTATTTCTTTATTTTTCCCTTTCATTTTTGTCTTGCTGTCCCGAAAATGCCCCACCCATCCTCCCAACATCCCCCTCCCCCGTGACAAGGCTCTTATCTGGACACTTTGAGAAGGAGGCATGTGATCTTGCCCCGTAGCCTAGCACAGCTATTAGCTAGCCTCGCTACTGTAACAGGTTCTCATGCTGTATTGTTGCTTATTCCCTCTCCTCTCTCCTCTCTTTTCTTCACATACTTATGTATCTGCTATGTAAAAAGTGCCCATTAATGGTAAGTTGTTCCCAGTGGGCCCTGGGTTGGGGGAAGGAGGTGGCGTTTGCTCAGAAAGCAGGCTGCTTCTGACATGGACATTATTACACCACGGCATGGCCAGTGGACACGCTTGCATTCTCACCGCCCTCTGTGCCGTGCGTACCGAGCCATTAGCCTAGCATGATCACAGTACAGTGGCCCATCGCAGTATCACCCCCCCCTCATACATTCTCCTCCCATCTCAGCATCCCTCCTGGCTGACATTTTACATTTTTTTTCTTTCTTAGTATGAACTATAAACTTAGCTGTTTATTTGCATATTTCCGGAAAGGGGGGGTGGGGGGGTGGCGGTTGAATCCATGCTGTGTCTGTGCAATGCTTTTGACGGTGCTTGCTGCGACATGCACACTGCGGCCCCCACCGCACCTCTTCTCTCAAAACAACCCCCCCCCCATTGTCTTTTGGCACCTCAGCATTGCCTCATCTCTTTCACTGACTGGATTACAGAATGCAGAAGAGCTAGCTAGCGTAGCCTCAACCGCTAACAGCGTCGCCGTTTACTGTATAAATCACACTCCTCAGCTAGCTCACTGTTTATGTTTTGAAACGCATTCAGGCAAGGCTGTAGGGGGCAGAGGTGGGGGGGGGGGTGCAGCCGCTCAGAAGTTTCGGGAGGGACGACGCTAATTCCAGGCGTAAATCGAGGAGTGCACCTTTAACAGCCTATTTGTTAGTTGAAGACCACACTAAAGCATACCGTAACCACAGTAAGCTCACATATGCTAGCATGCTAACAGGAGCTACAGGGTGGCACACGCCTTTTGTAGCGAATGTTTTCCAGCCGCACATTGAAACAGATGGACATGAACCTTCCCACCACGCCGACTCATCACTATTACTCAACGATGTTGTGTTGTTGTGGACCATCCATATTAAACATATTGCTACTGGAGAGCTGTGACATAATACTTAGCAGTAAATGTGATAAAACACGCCATCTGTTTAGAACAGAGATGAATTGTAAATCAGGTGGGAAATATGTGGTTCACATAAACCAAATCCCAGGCTACTGAGCGATAAGTAACGTTGTAGTACCCAAGAAAGGGCACAGACAAGTTTACACTACTATCACACAGTAGCTCATACAACTTACTGCAATAAGTATTATGTCACGTGTGTGATACGGGACCACATGCACTGTAAAAAACATAATTGAACTTGGTTAAGTTTGCTTGCTTCTTTTTGTTCGTATTAAATCAAATATTTGTATAACTCAATACTCATGAATAAGTATGAGGTCATTTCAGCTGAATTTATACAAATAACTTAACCAGGTGAAGTTGAGCCTTTCTTGTTTTTTACAGTGTCATTTTCAACCTGTTTGTAATGGTAATGGAGGCGACACAAACGTCCTAATCTGACCCAACACTTGCTCTGCGTGTGTGTGTGCGTGTGTGTGCGTTTGCATGTGCGTGCGTGTGCGTGCGCGTGTGTCGTCCGGCAGACGAGAGCCAGAACATGGGCAGTGACACCAGCAGCCTGGTCCAGTCCCACACACACTCCCTGCGTAAGCGGGAGCCCGTGGACGCGCCGTACCAGACAGGCCAGCTCCACCCGGCCATCCGCGTGGCCGACCTGCTGCAGCACATCACCCAGATGAAGTGTGCCGAGGGCTACGGCTTCAAGGAGGAGTATGAGGTAGCACACGTAGCAGCCTGCTGCTCCCTGGGGAGGGTCTGTCTGTCTGCCTGCCTGTCTGTCTGTCTGTCTGCCTTTCTCTTCTCGCTCTCTCTCACTACTGTATCTCTCTCTTCCTCTGTCTATACAGTAAGTATATCTCTCTTTTTCTCCTCTCTCTCTCTCTCTCTCTCTCTCTCTCTCTCTCTCTCTCTCTGTCTCCCTAGAGAAATTTCTTTCTAACACACTCATGTTACAGTACGTCTCTCTTTCTCTGGCTCTCTACTCCATCTCTCTCCCTCCTTGTCTGTCTATCCTCTGTGTGTGTGTGTGTCTGCTGTCTGTATCTATTTCTCTTATTCTTGCTGTCTCTATAACTCAGTCATGTACTATCTCTCTCTCACCTTCCCTCTCTCTCACCCCCCCCCCTCCCCTCTCTCTCTCTTCCTCCCCCCTCTCCCTCTCTCCCTCCCTCCCCCTCTGTGTGCTTTTGGTGCAGATCAGCAGAACTGTTTGTCTCTCCCCAGACTTTTATGATGAATTCTTAATGCATCGCTGTCTCGGCGTGTTTGCGGTGTGACTTGTTTTGTTGCTCATCCGCTACATGTTGTCCTGTAGCAATTTTTGCTCTTGCACACGTGCACCTGTGTGTGTGTGCGTGCGTGCGTGTGTGCGCGTGTGTGTGTGTTTCCCCTCCGACACTCAAGGCCTATACTGTACGTACGTCAGTTAGCTTGTTAGCTTGTTTCTTTTTTTGTTTGTATTAAATCAAATATTTGTGTTACTCCATACTTTACACAAATACCTTAACCAGGTAAAGTTTAGAGTTGAATCCAGTACTGCTAGTGCTGCTAGTTCTGCTACAGCCCTGTCCCTCTTTAACTGAACCAGCTTCTCATTAGGATCCGGAGGTGACGGCACACTGTCACACACACACACACACACACACACACACACACACACACACCAAACACAAAGCTCAGCCTCCCTCCGCGCAGCATCTCCTCTCATTAGGACCGGAGCCTGCCAAGGGCTGGCACCTCTCCAACATCCTCCCACCACTCTCTCAGCACAAGCCCAGCGAGTAACCACCACCAGTCAGCTAACCAGTGGCAGGCAGTCCGTCAGACAGCTAGGCGCTAGCGGCATACACTTCACTCTGCACCACTGGTTCTCAGAGAGGGGGGGCCGGGACCCCGGGCGGGCCACCGCATGCTTTTTGTGAGGATTTGAGCAGCGTTGTGAAACCCCCTTTATGATCATATATTTCTAACATGTAATATTGATAAGCTGAGGGGGGTGCCAAATGTCTTCTCTGGGGCCACACTATCACTTTACCTACATTAATGTTTCATGTCTATGTCTCATTGTCAATATGTGTGTGTGTGGGCCTTCTCTTACAAAGCTACTGCAGTAGTCATTCTCCCATCCAGCTCCACATTGTTTAAACAGCAAATGCACCTGTTGGCGCCATTTACCAGGGAACGGGAGGTGACACTCTGATTGGCTTGTCGTATGTTATGGCCAAAGCACACCCGTGAACAATGAGAGACTAACTACAACCTGTTTGAACCATGCGCCTGGTGCTGCGACCATTGTATCCGCCGTGGATAGTGGATTTGTACATGAAAATGCACTTGCACTGAGATTGTTAAAATAGGGCCCTCTTTCTTTGTTAGTCACACCATAGTCCAGCCTCTGTCACTTCTTCACCTGCATCATTACTGTATTTCCTCCCTTTAATCCCTGTGTCTTAATATACGTGCATGCCTTTTTAGCCATCCTGTCCATTATTGTAATATCTTTTATTAGGCTTCCTTGCTTTTCCTTTCCAGCACACCCCCCTGCTAAGTTTTATGTGTGGGCCATATTTATATGTAATTAGTGTCCCATCTCCTCCATATGAGGGGAGATGGCATGTTAAATAATGTACCCTTTCAGTTTATTGTTCTGCTTTATGGACCAAGGTGTCTGGGACTCGTGGCCAGTAATGCACAGTTGCGTAACTTCCAGTCATACATATGGTGGCATAATGAAGCAAGCTTCAAACTGAAAGGAAAGGCCTATTATTGCTTGGCTGCAGCGCTTTTCATTTGTGTGTTGTCTTGGCTATATCAGTCTGCCTTAAGGTTAATGCCCTTTTTAACCGTATATGTAACTTGATGAGATTGGAGCCTATAGTGCACCTCTAAACCTGTTGACTTACACTGTACCATATCTCTCCCCGACCCATGCTTCTTGCTATTGTGTACGTTAACTTTGGATCAGATAAACGAGGTAAGCCAACACTTTTGGTTATTTGTGAGTTTTTATTCATTAAATTTTTTATTTAGATAATAATATGAAATTTTAAAAACACGGCTAGATTGATGGTGGTTGCTGGCTGTTTTATTTTAAAGCCCTGTGGGATTACACCATTTCACTTGCAGTAGATGATCTAGTCTGAAAAGGGCATTTACCAACAGTAGCTATGCAATAGTACCACAGCCTTTGACAGTGCACAGATGTTCAAGGCTGAAACAGTGACAATTGACTGTTGTCGACAGCTGTTTGAACTTCTGTCCTGGCAAAGTCCCAAGATTAATGCCGTACCCTTGACAATGTGACTGATTTTCTTTACTTTTTTCCCATTGGACATTTTGTCTTCTCATTTCAAAACACCCCACCATTCCACACTTGATGTTTCATATAGCATCTTCAAAGCATAGCGAAAAAATGAATGAATGATATTAATACAAATGAACAAATATGTTTTGCATGTTAGCATGGCTAGACTCTTGACAGTGATGATAACCATCTTGTAATCAGAAAAGCATGCTTTGTGAAGCCACACATAAGTGTATGCTTTGTAAGTGCTTTATGAAGTCGTGTTTGATTTCAACAATGACAATGTAAGTATATGCATTTGCACGTGTCACATTTTTTGTGAATGTGGAGCACAAATGGCACTGTTGGTGACTCTATCATCTCAGGTTATTACTGCATTAGCTTGTTTCTAAACTTTTGTTTGTGTGTTTTACTTTATGTGAGAAGTCTGACACCCCTAATTCCAGCAGCGTTCTAGCTAGAATCTACAAATGATTTCTAGTTGATTTGAAGTCTCAGTTTCTCACGCAGTGAATGATTAATTCATTTAGGGGGAAAAAATCACGAAATTATTCTGCTCTTCTCTGTTAACACCCATTTTTCTATGTCATGGTGTGTGTGCGTGCATGCGTGCATGCGTGTGTGTGTGTGTGTGAGAGAGAGTTGTCTATTCCTAATGTAGATTTTTTTTTCATAATTAATCCCTTCTGAGATTACACACAAAGAAATGGCAAATGATAAAACAGACTTGTTTGCAAATGGCCTGCAAACATCTAAAAGTGTGTTATTTTGTATGCTGATTATAGTAAACTGGTGCTTGGGCACGCTTAAGGTGGCATTAACATACAGTTCAATACTTTGTCTAATTCCATCTTGTCATTTGGCTAATGTAAAAATTATTTTTAAAATTACATATTTTATAAATAAGTGGTAACCCACAGTATAGGATATTTTTAAAAGTATATGAATCTTAGAACTAATATAATATTCATTATTTTATGACCCATCAGTAGTTAATATTTAGATTAAGTGTTGAAATTACAGCATGATTTCTTACTGATTTAAATCATAGTTTTTTTTTGCTGTAATCCTATATTCAGGATTTGTGCAGGTCTACGACCACCGCGCCTCAGACAGGGTCACTCAGTTTAAGAAAAAACCTATTATGAACTCAGCTGGTAACGCCTTCTGGCATGGGGGGCTATTTGTCTTCAGGTGATACGAGGCCTGTATCCTTCAGAGTGACAATGACGCTGTCTCAAGACATAGTGCTGGAGGAGGAGGGGGCACTCGTGTAATCCATCTAGGAGACACACATCCAACTTGACTGAAGGGAGGCAGCATATTCGTAGCATATCAAAATATCAGAAACATCTAAAAAGTCTCCATTGGCCAGACTTGGCATATATCATATACATATAGCCCTGCCATGAAAGAACATACTGAGACTACATTGATAGAGTTAGTTTAACACGATACCCGCCCACTTAGCGTGGCCGACTGTTACTTCGCCTGTCGTCGCTGAAACACATTGACTTTCAATTGTCTCTCGCCGCTACATCGCTTCTATTTGCTTGCGGTGTGTCCAGGGCTTAAGGACTTTGATATGCTTCCTACCATATGTTAGATGTCATTGGAACTATTTGAATATCATATTTTCTAAATGTAGCTAGTTTGATCTTATCACTTGATGATTTTGTCTGACATAGGTATTTCTCCATGCTAGCTCACTGCAGTCACTTCACTAGTTAATATATCAAGCTAGCTAGCAGCTAAATGGTTCCTTGTGACCTGCGTGAAGTGATTGATTCATGATGTGTCACAATCAAATTAGCGGTTTTATTAGCCAAACACTAAAGTGGGTAATGGACACAATATGTTTGTTTTATTGGTGCAAATAGTCGCCATAGACTGAAATTCACTTTTTTTTTGTGTTTAACTAATTATTTCACGGACCCCCATGCAATAGGGTGTGGACCCCACTTTGAGAACCACTGCTTTATACATCCTGACTCCGATGTTTTTTAAAGATTTTTCCATTTAAATCTGAGCCTGGCTCGCCGCAAAAAGCAACTCTCCCGAATTGTGTGTTTTAACATTCTCGAGCAGTCCTTGAATGTATATTTTGAGTTTACTATGCAGGCTGAGTTTGAGTGTTTTAGCAGTATTTTAAAATAAGCATTAGGTGATTCCCCGACAAAAAGAAAAAGCAGAACAATGTTATTTTTTTTTTGGGGTGGGGGCGTTGTCTGGGAGTTGTCTACACTCTGCATAAGAACAGTGGCAGCAGAGATGTGTTCTCCTAATTTGTCTTAATTGTGCCTGGTGAGCCATCGGTCTGGAAATCTCAGTGAGAGAGGCGATACATATTTCATGAGGGTAATCTGAGTGGAGCATTTTTGATCTGTAGACAACGAGCTAGCTTTATTCCCCCCGCACCTCGCCACTAGGAACCACAGTCCTTTAGATGGTAGCTCTGCCAGGCAGAGAGGCACTGGGGAAGCGGTTTGAGAGACAGGGCGGGGATCAGTTTGAGGGCGACAGGCGCTGCCTGTGCCCTAATGGCGCTGGCTGTTACACACGGGGATGTACCACCCTTACTGGGCTTCATGTCATCGTAATAATTGGATGTGGATGTATCTCTCTCTCTCTCTCTCTCTCTCTCTCTCTCTCTCTCTCTCTCTCTCTCTCGCTCTCTCTCTGTGTGTGTGTTACCATGTTCTATTTCCTGTTTCTGTATGGCTGAAAAACTACAGTGTTTGTCTAGCGTGGTTATGATTTAAAGGTGTACTCCTTGGTTACAGTGCCAGAGCCATACTTCTCCTGTTTTGACCAGGGTTATTCCAGACATAAATCCAGGAGTATCCCTTCATCACACACACACACACACACAAGCACTATGTTTCATCTCCTCCCTCCTTACTGTTCCGTTTGTCTTTCCAGAGCTTTTTCGAAGGCCAGTCGGCACCCTGGGATTCGGCCAAGAAGGATGAAAATCGCATGAAGAATCGCTACGGGAACATTATAGCATGTACGTACCCTGAACCTCCCTCCCGACACACAAACACACACCCTCCTGCCACCCCCCACCCCACCCCCACCCATGGCTGCAGTGGGCAGAAGGGCTGAAGCTGCTCATCAGCCATGAGAGAGCCACGCTGACCTTTCTGTGCCTGTACATTAGCCGTAGCGTTAGCGTGTTAGCGACGCGATGTCTTCTCTGCATTCAATTCATTGTTTTCACTATGAGCTCACACGGTGCGTCAGCCGCCCAGCAAGGCCAACGTGTGAATACACAGACTTTGACGTGATGATCCAGTATACGTGAACCGAGTATGGCCTGAGGAAGCTTCACCGCCCAGGAGATAAATAGTGAAATATAATTTGGAAACGAGGCACTTTTTCACAGTACGTGGATGGCAGTGCTTGAACCAACACACCACACACACACACATTGCATTGTTTGTTCCACATCCAGTCCGAGACATGGTCTTTCATCAGCCATGTCCCCGCTGGAGATGGTGACCTACTGTTGTTCAGTGATGGACACACCACTCCTCCACCCCGGCCCAGAGCGCCTGTGCCCTTGCTAATATGATTCATTCAGCATGTTTTGCTCCTGCAGACGATCACTCGCGTGTCCGGCTGCAGGCCCTGGACGGGGAGCAGAGCTCCGATTACATTAATGCAAATTACGTTGACGTAAGTACGCACACCGGCCAACGCCACCCACTTAAAGGTCACCACTCCCCCCCTCCCCTAGGGGGAAATTGCTGGTGCCCTCTCCCTGTTATACACACACAAGCACGCAATGTAACGTGCACCCACACGCGTGCATATGGAGACACACACAGATGCTGTGCAACATATTTTGCATGCTTCCCTGTATACACTGTACTCTCTCTCTCTCTCTCTCTCTCTCTCTCTCTCTCTCTCTCTCTCTCTCTCTCTCTCTCTCCCTCATACACATACACACATGCACACACGTGGGCACAGGGCTGGAAATGAAGCTCGCCCGCTCGCCTCCGGCGAGTAGTTGACTTTTCGGGACGAGTCTATTGTGAGAGCCACTAGCCCGTCAGGCGAGTGCACTTTTCAGCAGCAATATAATTAAGGTAGTTAAGTGTACTGCGATGAGCCTGCGAAGTACTGAAATGACTGAGGATAATCAGCCCTCATAATCAGACCACCTTAAAAAAGGGGCGGTATTAAAACTAATGGACACTTGTCATGTACAATCTCTAGGTAGGAAAATAATTTTAGAATAGCTTCGTCGATAAATTATTATTCGCCGAGAAATGTTTTTCTATACAACGTTAGCGACAGCAAGCCTGTGAATGCATCGTTCCTTTCACTATGCTTGCGCGATCGGGAATGTGTGCAGTGCCTGCGCTGGTGAAACTGATTGATACGTTTATTTCAAATGTTTTACGTTTCACGTGAAATATCAATTTCCTCGTTGACATTATGTTTGCTGATCGGGTCGCGGTGTTGCAGAGTGATGCAGAATGATGCAGTGTTCTCGGGTGAGCGTTAAATATGCCTACCTGTTGTACAACCTATGTAGTTGTACAGCTCGAGCTATATATAGGCCTACCTGTTGGTGCACACACTGCATGGTGCAACATCAGACAGACAATGCAGAACATACTGCTGTCTGCCCAGCTACACAGCCAATACTTTATTGGCTGATGTAATGACTGATGAAATGTAGCCTAATCTTCTTCAGTACAGTAGATCAGTGCTCTATATTATAATAGGCCTACTATGGACGGGTATCTGGGGGGGTAGGGCCGTGTCCGGGTGTCCGGGGTTTCGCTTTTGCCGGCTTTGAGGGACTGAAGCTTAATAGATTTGAACCATTTCTCCATTCTTTATGTTTACTGG